>JAOYMU010000283.1:20868159-20880037 GCA_025802295.1 Psammodynastes pulverulentus
GGGGGGGGGGGGGGGGGGGGGGGATGGGGGCCGCTTCGGGAAGGCCGGGCTGCTGGGCAGCCTTCCACGCAGAGGCCGCTGGGTGTCCTGCAGAGCTCCAGCTGCCCCTTTCCAAATTCAGGGCGCTGTTTTCCGATCAGGAATGGGCCCAGAAACCGAGGGGGGGGGGGAATATTTGGGCCACAAAGGGCAGAGGCTCCCTGATTCTCAATTTGTGACACCCCAACACCTCAGCAGTCGTGTCTAGGCTGGTGGTTTGCATGGAACCTGCCAGGCGCTGAATATCGTTGTGTTGCCCTTGTGAGTTTAAAATACCTCCCCCTATCTCTCTGCTGACCACTCCTGGCTGCTGCCCTCCAGCCCTCGCCACGCTCCCCCACGCCTCACCCGGGAAGGCGGCCACCATCTTGCAGTTTGCTGCAGCGCACCAGGGCGCGCAGTCTGGGTCCCAGGGCTCCGGATGGAAAGGCTTGAAAAATGAAGGAGAAATTGAGAGAATCAACCGTCTGAATGGCAGCTTCGACTTCTTTTCAGGCCTTCGTCTTTCAAGCCTCCCGGTGGGGCCTCCATTGCCCCTCTGGCCGAGTCCTTCCCCGTGGCTGCTGGTCATCCTCCTCTCCTCTCTCCATCCACCTTTCCCAGCAGAGCCGGTCCTCCTTTGCCCGAGGCATCCGAAGGAGGAGGAGGAGAGGTCCTGGGCCCCCAGGCGGAGCTCCGGGTGGGTCGTTCAAGGACCCGTTTGTCCCTGGGATTCTGGGGGCCTCGTCCGGCCCCAGTGTCCAGAGGCCTCTCCCCCCCTTCCAAGTCCAGCCTCCGTCTGTACGGAGGAACCCCACGGCTCCCCCATTTTGGGTCTTGGGAGGGAGGGAGGGAGGCATCTCCAAGGCCTCTGTGGCTGTTTTATCTTCCGTCCGTGGCCGGGCTCTTGACCGCCGACTCCTCCGCCTCTGGGCTGACTCCAAGAGGGTCATTCCACTCTGAATCCCGAGGCTGCTGGTTCTGCCTGCGGAACTTCGGGGGGGGGGTCTTCGCTCTCCGCTCTCAGACCCCCCCTCCCTTCCTGCAGATGCAGGGCGTTTCCGGCTCTGAGAGTCCTGGGAGCCCAGCGCAGGTTCCTTCCGCCCCCCGGTTCCCAAGCCCTGCTCTCCACCCCCCAGTCCAGCTTCCTTGGCGCCTTTTCCACAATCAGAACAGAGCTGGAAGGGCCCTTGGAGGTCTTCTAGTCCAGCCCCCCTGCTCAAAGAGCAGACCTTCTCCCAGTCCAGACACGTAGGTGGCTGTCCAGTCTCCTCTTAGAAACCTCCAGTGTTGGAGCACCCACAACTTCTAGTGGCGAGCTGTTCCACTGGTTAATTGGTTTCATTGTTCGGAAGTTTCTCCTTAATTCCAGGCTGCTTCTCCCCTTGATGAGTGTCCAGCCGTGTTTCTGCTTTTGGGTGCTTTGGAGAAGAGGCTGCCCCCCTCTTCTTCGGGGCAGCCCCTGAGATCCTGGTCACTGCCGTCCTGTCCCTCCTCACCACCACCACCACCACCACCACCACCCTCCTCCTCCTCCTCCTCCTCCTCCTCCTCCTCCTCCTCCTCCTCCACTCCCACTCCCTTCCAGCACTGATGATACCCAGTTGGGCAATGAAACATCTGCAGAAAAGCAACCAAGCTCAGAGAGCAGCAAGGACCCCCCAGACTTACCCAGCTTCTCAATAGCCTCGTAGGCGTTGGAAGGCAGGCCGCCTCCACAGGCTTTGTCTATAAGGTCACAGTCCACCAGCTCTGTAGAGGGAGAAGGTCGTGTGAAGGTCAACTGGATGCTGGAGATGGGTGCAAGGCACATGGACTACCTCCTAGCCAATGTTTCTGAATCTCACCAACTTTAAGATGGGTGGACTAAGATGGTTCAGATGGTTGGGGAATTCTGGGAGTTGAAGTCCACCCATCTTAAAGTTCAGAAACATTGTGCTGGGGAGACAGCTACATCCAACATGGCCTTCCTCCCACAAGGGCTGGAATTAGATCTTGGGGGCTCTAAACTATGGGGAGCTGCAACAGGTCTATGTAGCATGTGCTCAAAGAGCAAAGAGTCATAGAGCTTCTGAACATGTCAAGAAGGCCACCAAATGGCATAGCGATCCATAACAGGGTGGAGAAGGGCCTTATTTACCTTCGTTTATTTTGTTAACGATTATCAGCAGGGATGAGGGCCAACATGGTGCAATGGGGGAGGGGAGGGGCTGGCTTAAGAGCTGGAAACCCACATTTGAGTCAGAGCCCCAGTCTAGACGTTTCCTAGGGGACTCTGGCCCCATCACACTCCAGGGGGGTCCAGAGCAGGGTGGAAACTCAAGTTCCAGGCCTCCTTAGATCCAGAAGACATCTGGGTGACTTCAGTGGTCCTTCTCCCTCAGGCTGAAGCCAACTGAACTGCACTCTTGTTGCTTCTGGCTCTGAGACCTTCTTGAGGTCCTCCATGTCAGGCCGACACGAACAGCAGCAACGTTTGTCAGCAGCAATGGGGTGACCCCAAAGAGGTGCCGAGTCTTCACAAAGCCTGCTGACCTATGGTCGTTCAGGACACAGAGCTTCCTCCCTCCTGGCTTTGGGTGAACATCACCAGTCGAGGTGAGAAGCCTCCACCAAGCATGGCATGGGGTGGATCCATGCTTTCCAACAGGGCAACCCCCCCCCGACAGGTTGTGACCCCAACCCCGCAGTTACCTTGCTCGGAGAGAGAGAGCAAGGTGCCCTTCTGAAGGTACCACTGTCCTTCTATGTTGCCCGTCACAGAGAAGGCCCAGCAGGAGCCACACTCGCCCTGCAGGGAGAAGAGACAACGCAAACAGCATCAGAAAAGCTCCATCCAAGCTTTAGGACAGTGCTTCTCAACCTTGGACACTTGGCAGATAGTGGACTTCAACTCCCAGAATTCCCCAGCCACACCCATGTTCCTCAAACTTAGCCACTGGAAGACGGGTGGACTTTAACTCAGGGGTGGGCTGCTGGGGGTTTGCAGAGGTTCAGGCTAGCTAAGATTCTGCGCAGTCCAGTGAACACCCAAATCCCACTCTTGGCTGGCTCTGCCCACCCCTCCCCTACCAGGAGTCCCCACATGGCCCATTTGGGATGCAGGTAAGTGCAGGGCGCGCGCGGAGAGCCAAAAAGGGGCAACGCTTCCTGGGGAATTCTGGGAGTTGAGGTCTGCCAGGCTTAAAGTTGCCAAGGTTGGAGACCCCTGCCCTAGATCACTTGATGTGGCCCCATTCACCAAACGGTCAGGCATCACCACCTAGGCAGAACGATGGCAACCCCACCCAGGACCCCTTCTCAGAACCCATCCAACTGTTTGTCCAGGGGACTTAGCCTAGGAAGACCCACCTGGTTTTTGACCCCTGTGACAGCCCCATGGTCCCGCCAGTCCCATTCCTCGGGGAACGAACCATTCGGGATGGGGGCCACTTTCATTGGCCGCCCAGGGAGCTTCGCCAACAGTGGATTCAGGTACTTGGAACGGAATTCTTCCTCTGGAAGGAGAGAAGCAGACCAGGAGTGGCAAACCCTGCCCCAAACCTCGTTCTCCATTCATAGGGCTGGAAGGGACCTTGGAGGTCTTCTAGTCCAACCCCCTGTTCAAGCAGGAGACCCTAAACCATTCCAGACAAGGGCTGTCCAATCTCTCTTTAAAAACCTCCAGTCATGGAGCTCCCACAACTTCTGGAGGGAAACCATTCCACCGATTGATTGTTCTCACTGTCTGGGAATTTCTCCTGAGTTCTAGGTTGAATCTCTCTTTAATGTTCTTCCATCTATTTACGCTACAACTATTTAAAAAAAATATTTTATTGAAAGTGGTTTATTAAAAAAAGGACAAAAAAGACAAAAGATCTCTGAAACCCAACTACCTACCAAAAACAAATGAACAAAAACTACAAAAAAATGAAAACTAGAAGAACATAGCAAGCAATAACAAGCAAAACAAAAACTGAAAAATATCAGCCCTTGAGGCATACTTCCTGCATATCAAACATTAAAAACATAGAAAAACATCCACATTTTTCAAAACAAAAGTTTGCAAAATTATCACGACATCTGTGCCAAAGGGAAATAAATTGAATCTTTTTTTTCCTGATTAGTAGAAAACTTACGCCTTTTAAAAAATGCACAGTTCTTGCCCTCCCAAATCCCATTCCTATATCTTTTAGATTGGGTTTGCACTCCATGTCATGATTTAATGAATAACTCTTGTTGTTATTCTAAATAAGAATAAGATGAGTGTCTGAGCCACCTTAATTGGAAATAAATTAAGAAAAAACAAGGCAGGCATTTAAAAATCTCCAAGCAGGTCATTCTGGTCTAGAGGATTTCCACTTCGCGCTTGTGAATCTCCAAACATTTTCCACAGCAAAAGCTCCCCTTCTCACTGGAAAGGAAGTTTGGCCTTATTTTTCAATCAAATCATGATTCTATGAGTCACCCTGGACTGACCTTATATTAACTCAGCAAATTCAAAACATGCTAGGCAGGCATAATAAGTGGAGTCAGGTTGAAACCAGAACATCATAAGATCAGGTCATGTCATAAAATGCGGCTGAAGAGATCCAAGAGGAACAAAAATGAATAAAACCAAAACGAATTGCAGGATTATGCTGGAAAGAGACCCAACTTTGGCCCAGATTCTCTGGAGACAGACATCTCCAAACTGCCAAAACTAAATCACTAACCTCATGGCGGGATGAACAGCAAACAAATTTAATGAATAAATAAACTACCATTTCCTGGAACTCAAACAAAGTCCTTCGTGATTTCCTGCTCAAGAATAAACAGATGTAAGTGTAAACAATTGTAAATATTCGCAGTGATATAAATATTAAATAGGATAATTGTTTTATAATGTGAAATACTTGGCAATGCCACAACGAAACACCGTTGAAGATTTTTGTTCTTTATTTTTTCATTGTTATATTTGTTGTGTTTGTTTTTGTTTGTTGAGAAAAACGAAAAGATTTTTATTTTTTTTTAAAGAGAAACCATCCAATCGAGGCTCAAATTGGAATTCCTGGCTCCACCTCCAAGGGTGTTTTGATGGTGTCCAGTATCAAAAGACGCCACAAGAAGGAGTCTTATGGAGGAAGCCATAAAACACCTCCTATCCATTCAAGCAATAAAACTGGTTTTGGAACCCTATCAGGGGCAGGGTTACTACTCGATGCTCTTCATCATTCCCAAATCTTCCGGGGGGTGGAGGATCATTCTCAATCTGAAGGGCCTCAACAAATTCATTTTGTACCGAAAGTTTCGGATGCACTCCCTGGCCTCCATTCTTCAGGGCATCAGGGAGGGGGTCTATATGACATCTCTCGATCTCACGGAGGCCTATTTGCATATTCCGATTCATCCGCTTCACCGTCAGTATCTGCGTTTCTATTACGCAGGCAAGCACTTGCAGTACAAAGCTCTCCCTTTGGTCTGGCCTCAGCACCCAGAACTTTTACAAAGGTGGTAGCAGCCTTAGTGGCCTACCTCCGATCATTTCCCATTCAGGTCCAATGTTATTTGGATGACATTCTGATCCAGGAATTGTACCTGCAAACCACCATTCGAGTACTGCAGGACCATGGATTCTCTGTCAACATGGAAAAGAGTCACTTGTTGCCAACCACGAGGATCTTCCATCTCGAGGCAATCATCGACTTGGTGGATTGCAGGGTCTTCCTGTGTCCAGAATGCTTGACAGACATTCAATCCCTAGCGTTACAGCTGCGACGACACAAGACGGATTCCCTAGTTTCTCTCTCCCAACTGTTGGGAAAAGTCATCTCATGCATAGGGATAGTTTCTTGGGCGAGATTATATGCCAGGCCATTCCAATGGTTTCTACTCCTGTATCAAAGAGCCGGGAGGAACACCTCCATGGTCAAAGTTTGACTACCGTCGAAAGTACTGACATCACTTCTCTGGTGGACATCGTGGGCAGTGGCGTCAGGAAGCTTGTTCAACAACCCAGATCTCATCACGGTGACCACGGATGCCAGTTTGTTGGGTTGGGGAGCTCATTGTCTGAACAAGGTGGCCCAGGGACAATGGTCACTGGAGGACTTGAAACACAATATAAATTGGCTAGAGCTTCGAGCCGCTTGTCTCGCACTCAAGGCGTTCTGGAGGGAGATGACGGGGCGTCACGTTCTCCTACTCACTGACAATGTAGCCACCAAGGCTCACATCAACAGGCAAGGGGGTATGCATTCCAAGCGCCTCATGAACGAAGCTCAGGCTCTTTGTTGTTGGGCAGAGAGGAACATGGCGGAACACATTTCAGGCTTGTCCAACATGCAGGCAGACTGGCTGAGCAAGGCCACAGTAGATCCATCAGAATGGCAGTTACATCCGACCCTATTCCAGCAGTTGTGGGATCGCTTCAGTTGCCCGATAGTGGATCTGTTTGCATCACCAGCCAACGCGCAATTGACTCGGTTCTTCTCCTGTTTTCCAACCCCAGGGGCCGAAGCAGTAGATGCACTCAGATGTCGCTGGCCCCAGGGACTTCTCTACGCCTTTCTACCACTTCCCTTGATTCCGGCCTTACTCAGGAAGCTTCATGCAGAGTGGGCGACATTACTGCTGGTGGCACCATTTTGGCCCAGGAGACCTTGGTTTGCAGATCTTCTAGAGCCGTCGATAGCCGAGCCGTGGAGGATCCTACAGGACCAGATTGTGCTTTTCCAGGGTCCAGTACGACATCCAGATCCACAGTGGCTTCAGTTAGCCATATGGCTGTTGAGCTCAGCTGCTAGGGTTCTTACAGGAAGGATTAGACAAGGGATTGTCCCTGAATACCATTCGTAGACAGGTGGTAGTATTAGCTTCAGTTCTCTCCTGTAGGGGGGTGGAGTCTCTAGCCCAACACCCTCTCATTAGGTGATTTATCTGGGATGCTACAAATTTAAAGCCTCCTGTTGTGCACAGATATCCTACTTAGGATCTCCCGCTAGTATTGCAGTCCATCAAGGGTGCCCCCTTTGAACCCTTGAGGTAGGTTTCGCTACAACTCCTGACCTACAAGGTCGCCTTTTTGGTAGCTATCACCTTGGCCAGACAGATCTTGGAGCTGGCTGCGCTGTCCATGAGGCAGAACCTCTGCATTTTTCATCAAGACAGGATAGTTCTTAGGCTTGATCCCTCATTCACACCCAAAGTTAATACTTTATTCCACAGGGCTCAGGAATTGGTGTTACCAAATTTTTGCCCGAATCCAAATCACCCTAGGGAAGAAGGTTGGCATAAACTGGACATCAGGAGGGCCCTACATATTTACCTTAAGTGAACGGCCAGTGTTAGGAAAACGGAAGCCCTTTTTGTTTCCTTTAGGGAGAATTCTTTGGGGCAGAAGGTTTCTCATTCCACAATAGGCAGGTGGATTAGGGCTGCTATTTCTAAGGCTTATGACAGCCAGGCCCTGCCTAGGCCTAGAGGCATCACTGCACATTCTTTCAGGAGTGCAGTCACTACAGCGGCTTGGGCCACTCATCAGTGGAGGAAATATATAGGGCTGCTACGTGGGCATCACCTACGCAATTTATCAGACATTATAGACTGGACTCATTCGCTTCGGCGGATGCAGCCTTTGGGCGGCGGGTTCTCCAATACGTAGTGTCAGACAGTGTTAGTCAGGACCATCCGGAAGTCCGCCCAGACTGTAGATGAACTTGGGTATGTCCCATACTTCCTGGATTCCATCGCCATCACACTGGAGAAGGGGCGTTGGTCTTACCTGATACGCTCCTTCTCAGAGTGAGGCGATGGGATCCAGCCCCGCCCTGTGTACCTGCTGGTCCAGGGTGCAACTGAGGACACCTGGAGGATGATACTACTACCTTCATGACGACATCGCCGAAACTGGGGATGATGGACAGGAGGGAGTGTCCTCATTTTCACACTCTGTCTATAGAGCTAAGGAGAAGAGTCAACCCATACTTCCTGGATCCCATCGCTTCACCCTGAGAAGGAGCATATCAGGTAAGACCAACACCCCTTCTATCTACTAAACAGATAGAAGATATAAATAAGAAATGAGCTCGGATTATTTCCAGTTTGTTACACACAACTCAATGGAAGCCAGAGTAATCAATGCATTGGAGGTAAAGGTGCAAAAAAGTGCAGGCAGTATTCTTAACCTACTTTTACTTTAAAAAATATGAAAAATACATAAAATAAGAAACACTTGATTAAACTAAATTAAGTGGGGCATAGTGCAAACAGAAGTGATACTCTGTTAACATGCAAGAACATTCTGTCTTGAAATAAACAGGCTGGCATTCAACAATGCCAGTTCTACAGAATACACTAATGACTATAATAACCGTGCATCTTGAAAACCTGGTATAAAAGGAGCCAGGTTCAGCTATTCACTCTTACTGGCCTAGAGACATCACTCTTCTCAAACTCGTAATATTTCCTACCTCTAGTAGAGGCTAACAGTATCCATTAGAGTCTCATCTGTTCAGTCCCACCCAGGAAAGTAAACATTCATGTTTATAAAGATCTGCAAATTTGTGCAAGAACATGGTATGGATGAGATGTGGTCCTCATCTAGGAATGGTTAGGAATACTGGTCACTGGAGTTCCTCTGCAGATCTTTGCCATGGTATTGTGGCTGTAACGCTTGTGAATTTTGAAATAGTTGGGTGGAAGCTAAAGTTCATCCTTGGTGCTTGTAAGATGCTGCAGCTGATGACTGGAAATCTTTGTACTTGTCAGCAGCTGGTTGTGGGATTGCATTGTGTCACTCTCTTGTTCCTCTTGAGACTTCATAGCTGTATGTCCAATCAACTCGGCTGCTACTCTGTGATGCTGAAGCTTTTCAGTTCCCACAAGCCCTTGCTTTCTCATGTACCCTTGCTGGCAGAAGGGAGGCAGCTTCAAGTGAGTGAAGGCAAACAGAAAGCAGGACTCTGTACAATCAGAGGGAAAAAGTGATCTCCATTGCATGCTTTACAGATTGTTATATCCAGGAACTGAAACAGAATAGTAGTAAGCACTAATAGCATTTTGACCCTCTGAATAGATTATGGTTCTTAGTTTGTAATTGATTTGCTAACTCTAGCAAAGATTCCTAAAGTATGTGAATCAGCAACAATCTGAGTTCATTTAAGCTTCTATTATAAGGAAATAGGAAATATTGTTAGAGGCTAACCCACTCTGAGATATAATTATATACCATACCAGAAAAAGAATTAAGCAATGGTTGAGAAAAGTCTTCTGTTCTCGCCCACTTAGCAGACTTTTCCAAAAGACTCAGAAGTTCAGCTTAAAAAAAAAATCAGTAACAACTTTCTAATCCTTAAGATTGTGAAATGTAGAGTCAATGGTCACTGAAATCTCATCATACAATGGAGGTCTGGGTAAAGTTTGTTAAATACTTTGAGAGTAGCATCAGATTTTACATGGTATTTTGAGCCCATACTTCAAAAATGCCCATTTGGGGAGGAAGTTTAAAGGATACAATCAGTACCTTAAAACAACTACAAGGCTTTAGGCACCAATTAAAACTGCCAAATTGTCTCTAAATGCAAAAAGACCCAGTATTCTAGCTAATTTCATTCTTTAAGAGGGTTCTGGGGACACCCAAAAAATGATACTGGTGGGCTACATGAAGCACCCCATAAATTGTACTTTTTCTGATATAAAGACATGGACTTTGTTGTCTTCTAAATCAGGGGTCTCCAACCTTTTGGAACTCAGGGACCACCAAAGTCATAATTTTAAATCCCGCGAACCACTAATATGAATCCAGTGCGCTGCTTGCTGAAGTGCCTGGTCTCCCATTGTCAGGATGGGGTCCTTCAGGCACTTAGCTGCCTGTTTCTGCAACCTTAAACAATGAAAGAGTCATTTGAACCCATTTTCCACAGAAAACAAAACACTGGGATCTCTCATCTCTCTCTCATCTCCCTCTTTCACTCTCATCTCTCTCTCTCTGTATCTCTCTCTCGTCTCGTCTCTCTGTCGCTCTCATCTCTCTCTATCTCTGTCTGTCTCATCTTTCTCTCACCTCTCTTTCCAGAGCTCTAGTCACAGGATAGGTCCATTGGTCATCCTTGAGCAGCTTTTCCACCCAGGTGTGCTGCGGACCACCAAAATTTTCTTGTGGACCACCAGTGGTCCTCAGACCACTGGTTTGAAACCTCTGTTCAAATAGTTCTCTGGCTTGCGGGTACATTAGAGTCCTTGTGCTATAAGTATAACATAACTAATGCTCACTGTAAACTATAGTAGCTGTATTCATATATTGTAATAGGTCCACATCAAAACAAACATGTAGCTTATTCATTTAGGAAATAAAAATAGACAGTGTACAGGCAAAATGCAGCTCAACATGTTGTGCTCTTGTCTGCCCATGAGCTAAAACTAAGCAAAAACATCTATGTGCTTCTCTGGGCAAAGATATGTGAAGATCTTTGCACATTTAGTGTTGAAATTCTGTAGATGGATGAATGAGACTTGTGAGTTTACAATCTCCTCATAACAGGTACTGTAACTTTCTGGAGTCCTTGACTGAGAAGAGAGATGCAAATATCTTTACTAGTATTTATGACACATCTGAAAAAAATCCATTTTGCCTTCAGCATCCTAATCCAGAGAATAAAAGTTCTTGCCAGGAAATCCACAGAAATCTAGTACAAACAAAGCTCTTAAATCCAGTTTTAATATGCAGTTCTCAGTACAAATATTTTAGTTGTAAGTTCAAATTGTCCTTTTTTAATCTTGTGCTCATTTCAAGTAATCATGGATTCACTGGCAATATCTCTGGCACTATAACCTCCCAGGACTCTACAAAGATCAAGAGACAAACCCACTTTGATGAGGGACTATGTGTAAACATAGATCTCGGCTGAAAGGAATTTAATGGTTACCTGGCCTATTTGCCTGTTTCCATTCCCTATGGATTTATCCCTAACTAGTTCCCAGAATACCTGCATAGAATCTGCGCAAGTCAGTTTCAAGGCAATTCTCCAGGAAACGTCTCAGTGGGAGGACATGTGCATTTGGTGCAGTCCAGTCAGTCAGGAAATCTTCCACAATGTGATGGATTGCGTCTGGGCGAGGCAAGGGCCAATCTGGTGGGCAAAGTCTCATTTCACGTTCTATTGGGGAGAGAGAGAAAGAGCGCAAAAAATAAAAGAATGGACAAGAAACTAATTTGGGAGTCTGGGAGTTTTATTCCCTTTAGAATCTTGGATTGCAAAAGTTTGCTTTACAAGTTAACATTCAACAACAAAAGGACAATTAAAGAAAAGAACAGAAGAGAATATTTGTAGCTCAGGGCTGAACAATGGAGTCCTTGGCTCTCTCTGAGTTTGGTTGTTTGCGTGTAGATGTTCCATTGCCTGATTAGGTAACATCATTGGTAATGTTACCTAATCGGGTAATGAAACATCTACATGCAAAAAACCAAACTCAGAGCGCACCAAGGACTCCATAAACATGTTGTATGTTTCTAATGTGAGACTGAGGACCTCCTTGCAAGCATGAGGTACACTAAGGTTTTTTGGCTTTTTCAGAGGCAACAGGAAAACTAAAAATGACAGCAGATCATATCACTAGGAAAGACAGTATTTTGGTGCACGTTGAGTATGTTTACCTGCCCTCCCCCAGTGGGTTAAAACAGCATCCACATATTATTTACTTTCAGTCAAACTGTAATTTGCGTAACCCAAACCAGCTAAAATAGACCTTATTCATACAGTTGTCTCCAAACCAGTGGTGAAATTCAGCCGGTTCGCACCGGCTCGCAGGAACCGGTAGTAGCAATGAGGCCTAGGTCGCAGAACCGGTAGCGACTTATGGCTGACCACGCCCCCGAACCGGTTCCGGATGCTCGCTTGTCCCC
>JAOYMU010000283.1:20948544-20959737 GCA_025802295.1 Psammodynastes pulverulentus
TCAGAATTCCTGGCTGGGGAATTCTAGGAGTTGAAGTCCACAAGTCTCAACTTTGCCAAGTTTGGAGATCCCTGACACACACTATGATTCTTGCTTTATTCCTGTCAGATACATCTTCAGTGAGAGGAGGATCAGATAGATCCTTTCTCAAATTTTGTCGAAACTTAAAGAGCTGCCAGATTCCATGTTTGGGGCACTTTGGCTGTTCTGCTTTTAAACCAGAGAAAAAAAATAAGCTATATTTTCTTCCAAAAATGCTACAGAGGTGGGAAAAGCTGCACTTACCAAATATTTCCTCTTCTGAACGATTTTTAAAAGCTCATTTAAAAGATAAATTGTCCCCTACTACATATGGCAACACCATAAGTAGGCCTCAGAGAAAGGCAGACTGAATGTACAGCCAGGGACTGGCTAGCACTAGCAACAGAAGGAAACCAGGGCATATTTCTTTTAGTGTTATGGATTTGGCACCAGAGCTGAATTTCAGCCAATGACAGCCTGTTCAGTGTACATGAGAGGAACTCCAATGGTTTTGGCAAGATTGATCCACAAAGCAGAAAAGCTACCGATGTAAATGAAGCCGAGGTCAGCGAGCAAATAGTAGCTATTTCACCTAGCATCTTTCTAAAGCCTGCAAAATGACTGCAAGGCAGGGGTGTCCACAGAGTTTGGTCAAAAAAACTCAAAATAGCAGAGTTCTGTCTGCTTTTATATACAACGCACATTTTAAAAAAGGGTGGTGCTTTGATCACACCGTTGCAGCCACCATCCTGACGTTATTTTTTTTTTACCATGCCCCATGGATATCCCTGCTACTGGGGAGAACAACCTCTAGGTATTTTTATCAATTTTCTAAACCAAATGATAGCGGCCTCATTCTCTCCATGGGGAGATTGTTTCCTTAGTCCATAATTCTCGTGACTGGCAGGGGAAGTGGGGAGGGAGGGAATGCTATTCATGTCAAACAACAGGTCAAGTACTGGGTATCTTTAAAAAAAACTGCTGTTGATTTTCTTCAAAGATTTTAGTTTTCATAGTTTTCAAGTTGGAAAAACATGAAAATAAAAATATTATCTCACTTTCTGGCAAGTAAATCCCCTCATTTTATTTACATTTATTTATAGCTGTTTTATTTTTTAAAAAAATGCCACTTTATATTAAGCTTTTTTCTTTGTTGCAATGTCCCTGTTAACCCCAGAATAGTCATAGGCTAATGAGGCTGAGCTGCTTAGCTTTAACTTCCTGAGACCTGGAGATTAGCACACTGGCACTAACCTTGCAAATCCCCAAGGACAAAGAAGGTGACTGTTAAGCTCTATGGACCAACAAGGACACGTTGAATCCCCAGTCATTCCTGGGGTGGCGGGTTCAAAAAACTTAGGTAGGCCCCGATGCATGTACAAATAGGGTATCCACAAAGACACCAAAGTCACTGCATTTTATTTCTGGCTGGAGATTGCCAGGGACTTGCAAATTCACAATGGGCTAAAAATGAAAATAAAAATAAACTAAGAAATTAAAGAGTAGTTCTTCCCCCCTCCCCTCCCTCCAATCCAAAGAGCTGCCTCCTCTTTTTCCCACTTGTTTTTTTAAAATTAGTATTATTATTTTTTATTTCTTGGTTCCTTTTTTTAAATCTGCTTTTATTAAATGTTAAAATAATGGTACATGGGAAATCATGCATTTTCTTTTAAATTTATTTTCTATTTTTTATATTTTTAAATTTCTTTCTCTTGATTTTTTTATTTTTTATTTTTTTTCCTTTTTTTAAAACTTTTTTTCTTTCTTTTTGGATGTTTCACTTAAGTTTGTTTGTCGTTGTTGCTGTTTTTTTTGCTTTTGGAAGGTTCCTATGGTTGCTTTCTTCTTGCCCCTACAGGCCCTCCCCACTGTTTCTCCCTCCTGCACCCAAGTCCTTCTCCTACCTTCCCTGTCCCCCAGTTTCAGCCCCTCGTGATAGCTTCATACAGGGGTGGTCCGGCGGTTGGCTGTGTTAGTGTGGATAGAGTCTTTGTTTTCTTTCTGGATACAGTTGTGTACCTGGAGGAAGCTGTTATCCCTGTCTGAATTGTAGGTGGCTGTAGGGGTAGTAGCAGCCTTCAGGGGGTCCCTGGTCAGGGTATACATCGAGATTTCCGTGGATGGGAGGGTGTTGAACCCTTTGATCCCAACAGGAGAGGCATCCCTGGAGTGTGAAGGCTCAGTGGAACGGGAACTGGAGCGACTGCGTCTCTGATAGCGGTAGCGGTAGCTGGGTATGCGGGTGATGGCAGAGGACTGGAGGTAGTCCATGGTGTGAGTGCTGGCACGCAGCTGTTTGTGCCGGTCAATGAACATGTGTACAGCCAGCACTCCAACCATCTCAGCTATAATGAAGGACAAGGCCCCAAAATAGAAGGACCATCCGTAAGAGTAACTGTTCTTCTTGGAGTCACTTTTTGAGGGGTCTCCAGCATTGGCTGATATGTACACAATGATGCCAATTATATTACTCAGACCTGTAAACAAAGAATAGGAGAAAAAAGTTATAAAATGTCTCTTATGCATAGCTAATATAATTAGAAGAGGCTTTGTAGACAAGGGGGATTATTCTGTTGCTACTGAGATATTTTGATTTATTCCCCACTAGGATCAATGGCATGGCCAGTTTGAAAAGCTTAATAGAACAGGATAGCTATTGGAAGATAGCATTTGGGGATTTATCTGAGACTGAATGTTCCAAAACTGTATGCATTCACATCATAATGACATTTTCTGACTCAAATTCCTTTTGAAAAACTTTTTAGAGCAGCCTTCCCCAATCTGATATTCTCCAAACATGTTGGACTTCAAATTGTATAATCCTTAGCCAGCACAGCTAGGAAGCTCAGTTTTGCTTAACATTAACAATTAAAATCCTTACTTTGGGCCACAAAAATATAGAATGGCAGCAGAGGAAACACAATACAATTCTAGCAAATATGTGAACATGTGTTTGTGTTATCCTAGATTAGTAATTGCCTCCACCATTTGATGGCATTGATTTTTCTCTCTACAGCTTTAAATTGATGCCTTAGATAGATTGTAAGCTTACTTATTAATATTATATAGAAATATATATATGTTGAGGTATTTGCTTTTTAAGAATAAAGCTCAGAGGCAATACATTACAGACCAGATGAGCTCTGAAATGGGTCAGCATTTCTATTATGTGCTTGTCAGTAATGCATCTGCATCCGAAACTATCCTTGCCCACTGTCTACTATTATAAATATTATCCTAATATGTTCAGGCATATAGAGTATTATTCAAATATTTTTGTACTCTTGTACTGATTTCTCACATGCTATATTGCACCAACCTAACATAGACATTACCATATCCATAGTATAACATTCACCAACTTGAATTCCTAATCAACTATTTGAAGATACCTTCAGTTGTATGTTGGAGAACTATTTGGGGTTTTGGGGGGGGGTTCTGTGTTTAAAACAGAATTGTAATTTTTTTTTTGTCCAAAGGATCCTATTATGATTTTCTGGAATCTCAAGACAAAGGTTCAAATTCTTTCCTGATGAAATCATTATTAGGATTGCATTTAACTAAACAAACAGCTTTACCCTGCTTTGGCATTTTTGGTGCATTTGGAGTTGAAGGGATAAAAAACAGAGACCTTCTACTTCAAGAGTTTGGTTGGAGGGTATATTGCAGAGCCTCCGCTTTGTTGATGTCTGTTGTTAAACTGGAATTTATTAGACCTACATTTTGCCATCTTTGAAAATTATGCTACTGGGCATTGAATAAAATATTGCTAACTGGACACCATTTATCTTTAGCAAACTAAAATATAAAGAAAGTAAAGAACTGTTGAATTACATGTCAGCCAGGCGTACCTTACTAGGACTGCAAAGTGCTGGACAGCCACCAGATGGCAGCCAACATTAAGATTTTCTGTATCTCTGCTGTCATTTCGTAATAATCTGGTTTTGGAGGCCCACTTGTAGAAGACCTAATCTTAGAGTTATCATGAGCCTACATGTACAAAATCTGAGGCCTTTATGTGAGAGGAGATGCAACCTGGACTCTCAGCAATTGAGAGGTCTCTAAATAAGCTGAGGTTTATATGAATATTGAAAGAATGATTTGTCTGCTATGTTTGTGGACATTTTAAATTCAAACTCCCAAAGTTGGTTGCAATCTAGACCCTGATCCTGGAGTGACCACCGCGAGATCCTGGATGTCTCATAGAAATCAGATGTGCCAAAGTACTGCATGAAAGCCCCATGCAGAACATGATATAATTTAGCCAATAGTGGAAGTAGGAAGGAATGGACAAGTATGGAGTATCACCACAAATGTTGATCCCTGATGGATCGGGCCAAAGGTTCAGGCAAATATCTTTAGGAAACCCCTATAAGGAGAATGTGAAGGCAGTAACTGCCCCCCTGCTATGTGGAGTGTATGCATAATATTACAGGCATTCTGGGGAAAAAAAATCAATAATCCACTTTCATCACTAGATGCTGCCACAATCAACATATGAACAGAATAATTTGAAACAAGAGACAAATGCCACAAATAGAGAGACAGGCTCTTTAAAAAGCCCATATACACACTCCACCATTTTCATTGCTTAAAAGAGGATGGTACAAAGCTGGACTTCTACATGAGGATAATCTTAGACCTTATTGCGGCCTAGTTCACTCTGAGGTGAAAACCTGTGTTTAAATTGTACCACTTTTTATTGCAGCCAGGGTTCACATGATCAAATGTTCCTCCATTAAAAAAAATAAAATACATTTCTGTATCTAGAAATATTTACACCTAGAAAAGAAGATGATTGGAAGAAAGGTTAAGCTAGAACATTTCTTCCTGACATCTGATTTTTTTCCAGGATTTCTTCAGCCTGTAATGTTGGCCAATGAAAAACTATTCTGGAGGGATTGTACTTCACTTGAAAGACCAGGCAGTCCTCGACCTCCAATTGTCTCTGGATTTGCAGATAATGGCTGTACCAAGGACTGTATTTGCAAATTGCAATTAGATCCAGCAATAGTTACCTATCCCTTTGTTACATGATAGTTAAACTACTGCAACATGTTTCATATGTGGCAGTCTCAAAGCTGTTCTTTGAACATAAAGGCAACATAAATGTCATTAGATAAATAAATAAAAAATTAATTTTAACTTGTGCAAAATGCAGCTGCTACGTGGCTTAACACTCCGAGATACCAGGGTAATGTTATGCCTGTCCTAACATATCTCCCAGTTGTTTTCTAAATGCAGCTTAGAAAGTTATATTTTATGTTGTTATCCTATAGGAGCTTAGATTCTCTTATCTGAATAACTTTTTATTTGTGTAGAAATTAATTTGGCTGCTAAAGAAAGACAGCCTTAAACATGTCCCTGATTTAAGAGACTTGTAGGCTTCTGCATTTTCCCAAGCCATGATACAAGCTGTCTTAGGAAATGCACTTTGGAAAATGAGTGAACCCTTTGTCTTCAGCCAGGATCTTCTAATTGATTGGGGATGACTTTAGCTATTAGGTCATCCTACCTGACTTAAATGGATTTCTAATGTACACACAGTTTTGTTGTTGTCTGTCAGCCGCCTTGAGCTTCTATGAATGGAAAGGCAAGATGCAAATTGAAACAATAAACAAATATCTACTGTTTGATGTGGAGGGATTTTTTTTTTACTATTTATTTTGGTATAGAAGAAATTCAATCCTGTGAGTCTTCACCTGCATGCTGCAGTGGTAAAGCCCAAACATAGGCTTATTCTTTCAATAGTAAACAGGCATAGGAGGCCAAATAATTTTTTTTTCATTTTTCTGAGCTGCTCTTTCTTAAACAACCTACCAGTAGCAAACAGGACCTAATGTACAAAACAACTTTGTGTGTTGAGATGCTCTTTTCTTCTGGTGAAAGATTATCCATATCGCCATCCAGTCTATGGTCAAAGAAAAGATGAAAAGTCTTCTACTAGGGCAGTGCTTCTCAACCGTGGCAACTTTAAGATATACAGACTTCAAGATTGAGAAACGTTACACTAGGGGTAAAAAAAGAAAAGAAAAAGAGGCAGCAGCTACGTTTTTCTGTTGTGGACAACATAAAGTACCGTACCATATTTGGCACGTGACTAAACAGACTTGCCGCTTCCTTCCAGGAGCAAAAAGGACATGTTCAGCCTAGGAAAGCACTGATAGGGAACTATCAGGAGAATGGGAATAGGGGGACACATGTCTGATGTTCTTTGCCAAATATGTAGGTTGTCATCCAGGATCTTGGGGTTGCTTTCATTAGTGTTACTTTCAACATTTATGAAACCATGTTACAAACAATGCACTTGAAAAAAAAATCCTGTCCGAATACAATGTATGCAAGGCAGCTGAATTCCCTCTGAAATTTTAGAGGCACTGTATTGCATTGCCAGGGTCAAACTAAGTATGACAGCAGAAGGTCTATTTGTTTAGACATGATTGGCGAAGCCCAAGTTTCATGCAAGGAGAGATTTAAAGTCAAGGTAGAACTACATCTCAGATTTTCAAATGAAGGTAGAAGAATCTGATTTTTAGAGCAAAAAATCAGGTGAATATGTGAGATATATGCTGTACCTGCCCTCAGCATATATTGAAAACATTGTGGATACATTATCATTCATCATGCTGTTGCTTGGTGTGACTTTGGTTTATTTACTTTTTTTCTTCCAATGAACTCCAGCAAAGAACTAAATCTGGCTGGGTCTTTGTGGGAGTGGGGAAGTAATGAGAAATTCTAGTGAAGAAAATAGAGGGCACTACTCATATCCATGTGTTGCTCTATGATTGGACCTCCTGTTCCCAGCTCTATGCACAAGAGAGACAGACACAAGTTTAAACAAATTATTCTTCCACTGTCAAATCTAGTTGGACTTCCCCTAAAATAGGTTGCAACTCTGAAACATGGAATGCGACTGCAGTGCATTCTTCCTCTCCTGCAACATCTCCTTTTTCATTTTGCATGATTTAATTCAGATGAGGAAATGAATAATTGTGACTGGAGTTGGGAAATATTAGCATTCCCAGTCTTTTTCTTTTCATTTATGTTTCATCCCAATGCTCTGGGAGCTGGTTGTTCCCTTTACCACCCAACACATTGGGTCCCTCCCTCCTTTTTGATTTTTGTGATTTTATCCCTGTGCAGAGAGGCAGCCCACTGGTCCCTCAGCCCTTTTACCTGCAGACACGAAGAAAATGCCGGCACTAAGGATGATGTTATGTCGGGTTTTGTAGAACTCGCTGGCTGCAATGCAGAGTCCACCCATAAAAAGCAGAATCACACTCAGGATCGGAAAAATACTAGAGGCTCTTACAGCCCCTGTAAGCAAAGAAAACCAGAGGGGTGGGGGAAGGTAAGGGAGGGGAAGGATGACAGCAAGTGTGGAAGACAAGGAGAGAAGGGAAGACATGCAGTTGGGGGGGGGGATTAAGGAAGAGTGTGGAAGATTGGTGAGGAGTGCAGCAAGGTGGAACAAAAAAGACACAGCAAAGAAGCACAGGAATTGGAAGGCCAGTGATAAGGAAAGAGAAAGAGGAGGAGAATGAAACAGAGCATCAACAGAAGAAGAAAGCTGTTACAAATGAACTATCAACATATTGGATATTAGAAGAGAGCAGTGTACTTAGAGCTGGGGACAGTCAAATGGTGTCTGGTAACCAAAACAAAAACAAAAACAAAAGCACAGTGCCATCCCTTTGAACATACAGAAACTCTAAAGGCCAGAAAATTAAAACGATGCCATGTACTATTCAGCATATAGTTGACAAATTGCTATCAGCAGGAGATGTCCTGAAAATAAACACAGATATTGTGCAGAAGTGGGCATGGAAGACTCTCCAGATGGACCCAGTCCTTGCTCACAGGCAGGCCTGCACACAGACACATGGTGGTGGGGTGGGGAGCAGAGGAGGTTTTTATCATTCAGGATTTGTGCCTCAAGCATGGAATCTTGTGAAGATTCCATTTTTTACAATTCCCCCCTTTTTTTGTTTCTTTCCACAAAAAAAAATACATTTTTTTAATTAAGGAGGAAGAGAGGGAATTGCTGCCCGATTGCCTTTCAGCTGCTAACACTTGACGCTAACTCCCCAGAAGCACATTATAGTTTGGAAATGTGTACATGTATTGCAAATTAATGAAGGCTATTATAGTTGTTTGTATTCATTTACTGTATTTACCCCAAAGGAAGATGACAACTGATTTAAGGCTTCCTCCAGAAATAAAATTAGACAGGAAAAAAATGTCTTTCACCTCCTAGTGTATTATCATACTTCCTGGAAATCTAAGATGACCTTCTCCTTTTAAAGGTAAATTATTTGGGCAAATTTTAACTTTCTTGCATATAGATATAGTACTTCACTCTTCACAGAGGCTAGCCAGTAGATGGCAGTAGCATGCAGGTACATAAATGCACATAGACAATGATTTTCAGATTAAGCATTATGGAGAATGGGGAGCTCTTGCAAAAAATGTGTGTGACTAGTATGACTTTTTTCTAGGAAACATTAAAGCACTCTCTCGTGCACAGTTGTAAGCTTGTACATTTATAAAATCTGACTGATCTAGAGTCTCACACACGTACAGTATATTAGATGATTAAAAGATAAACATGCACTTTATGGGGTGTTCGTATAATAGACTCAATACTTATTATTTCCAGTGTAAAACATAGCAGTATCTAAGTCAGCCTTCCTTAGCTTGCTGGCTTTTCTAAACCTGCTGTTCTCTAACCCTATGCTGGCTGGAAATTATGAAAGCTGAAGATCAATCTGAATGAAGAGTACCTGGTTGGGATAGACTGATATAAGTTATTCATATTAGAATAATCAGAAATACACTTTGAAAGTGTGGGTAAAATCCACCGATTTACAATTCTTTCACCATGGGATGGCTCAGCTACATTAAAATGTGTAATCAAAACATAACAAAATATAATATGTTGTTGGTTGTCTTGCATGCTTAACTAGATGAAACATATATTTCTCTTTTTAAAGGATTAAAAAAAAATCTTTACCTAGGGACAGGGAATAAATAGCCCCACCAAGATTTTTTTAATGCATCTGATTTCTTTTCATAATTCTGTATCAAAATGTTACTTTGTATCCAGTCTTCCATCCCCATTGGCTCCTGCAAATCTACAGGAAAACTTTGCAAGATGCAATAGAAAGATAAGTGTCATGACAAAGATGTTCACAGGAGACCTTTGGTCCAAGGAACTAATTAATAGCAACTTTCTTTCTTGAAAGGGCCATGTGATTCTAAACTGAACTGTCAAGTTTGGCTAGGGGGTGGGTTATGCAACACACTACCTTAAGCCTCAATTAACAAAATCTGGTTGTTACATTTACATAACATCACATACCTCAACAAACCTTATAGCTTAATGTAATGGCTTGGTTCATACATGTTAAAACAAAGGTTGGGATTCCCACAACATGCTGGATGACAAAGTACCAACCCAGTTTTTAACTAGTACATATTATTAGGTCATATCCTTGCTGTAACAATCGTGATATGGGTGTTGAAGCAGGATGATCTGCGTGTATTCTATCAGGGAGCTTTATGTGCAGTTGTCCCTGCACTGAGATGCTCTCTGGATCTAGCAAAAGGGCTGAATGCAAACAAGAAATGTGACTATTAATGGGAAACCATCAAGTGGTTAGCCATACAGACTGTGACCGGATGGGGAGCTGAAGCCCCCATATCTTAGCATTGTCAAGATTGGGAAATCCTGGTTTATACTGATAGTTTTATTTTCACAGTGCCAATTCCCTAGGAATTCTAAGAAGAAACACTTATTTGAAAGCAAAATTAACACAACACTGCTGTGATACCTTCATTCATGGGTCATGATACCTGCTTTATTTGGTGTGAATTTTAGTTCTCATACTGCTTTGGCCTTTTGGTTACTCAGAGGGTGGCACTCACATGTAATGCAATTCTATTTGTCACCAGTTTCTCAGGGGCTTTGCTGAAGAATGCATGAGTCAACAAATGATGGAATAGGGGAGAAACCTTTAAATTACAACAAGACACTTACTTAATGTTATTCATAGTCTATGGATACAAAACCAAATTCAGATTTTTTTTGTGGAAATCATGGACATGATTCTGTCTCACTCCAGGGAATTTAAAATCTATTGATTTCAAGTCTGTATTAGACAAGTATCTTTGGCCATGTTTAGAGATGGAACTATGCTTCACTAACGACCTCTAGAAAACACTAATGAGATTTAACACAGGAATGTCAGTAATTGCCAGGAGAGGCTCATGATCAAAGGTCTTTTAGAACATAGGTGGATTCTACAATTTCCCTTTTTTCCACACATTTTAATTAGTCCAACACAAATACAATAAAGAATCTTTTACAGTAATATAAGGCTTTTTCTGGACCAGTTTTGACTGGCCAGAAAAGAGCCATTTCATGAAAAAGCAAGCTGGTTGCTGCAAACTAAGCTTAATTTGCATGATTTATTGCTGTTGCGGGGCATAGATTTAATTACAAACATGCATATCTGCACATCCCATTATTATTATTTTGTATGTGTATGTGTATAAGCACACACACACACACACACAAACCACTCTATGCAATTGATAAAGTACATTAAAATCATCATAAAAATAACAGATATAAAACATGGAAGCTAAAGCTATGCAATTAGAAAGCCTGGGAAAATAAATATGTTTTGAGTCCCCATCTAAACTGTAGCAAGGAGTGGGCTTAATTTAATCCATAATATAGAATTGTTGCCTTGTAAAGTAGGCAGACAAAATAACATTCTTTGTTATATCATTTGGCGTTTACAATTTGCATATTTGTGTGCAGATGATTTACAGAGGCACAGGTGGCTTTGCTGACTGTGGGGTATTGTAGAAAATAATAAATAATGTGGGATTATTGCAACATGGAGCTGCATATAAATAGTTTACAAGCTTTAGTTATTATAAAATATGGTGGCAAGAATATGGGATGTCTGTAATATTTTATCAACAATGCATCATCTTCATTCATTCTGGTTTCATTTCGAGACTCAATTCATAGTATTGGTTTGAGCTGCTGTATTAGGCAAGACTGAAAGTTAAAAGCACCCTAGACCAGGGGTCTCCAACCTTTCAGACCTCAGGGACCACCAAATTCATAATTTTAAATCCCGCAGACCACTAATAGGA
>JAOYMU010000283.1:21082422-21092954 GCA_025802295.1 Psammodynastes pulverulentus
CCCAATAAGGGGAACGTGCCTGCCTTATATTGACAACTTGACTGTTTCTCTTCTGTAACTAAATCAAACACCCTGCTTTCTTTGCGATTGGGATTGAAGTGAGAAAATGGTGGAATGGGGAGCATAGGGATGAAGGGGGAGGGAAAGGAAAGATGAAAAAATTGTAGAGATCTAGGTTTAAATACCTTCCAAGCAGCAGGTTCTCCATAATCCAGAATGGGTCATGACTTCTTCATTCTTTTTGCTGGTTTCATTATCTCCGGTTCCTTTCATCTTGCAAACCCCTCTGGAGTAAAGCCAGTAATCGGTTCCCACAGCTATGGTCATGAGGCTGAAGGCAGCGAAAGCACCAACGGTGGTTAAAAGCATCTGAACACCTCTGTCAAAGAGCCCCATAATTCTTCATTATACAAATACCCAACTGCTTTCTGATTCTTGGGCTGTTTGTGTATGGGTGTGTGTATAATGTTAGTAAAAGAAATGATAATCTTAATAACTATTTGAGATCAATAGAGAGGATCTATATATATAAAAAAAGAGGTAAGAAAGCCCACCGAATCAGTGTAAATGAAAAAAAAAAAGATCACACAGAAGAGGCTTGATTTTTCAAAAGGAAAAAAAAACGTTCCAGTTGTTAATATTTTATATAATATTATAAAGAAAATAAGAAAGAAAATAGGTAACCCTCCCCCCAAAATGAGATGCCTTAATCCCTTTTTCTAAAATTCTGGTCTCCAGTTTCCATATGTGATGGCTAATTTGGAGATGGCTTCCACAGTGAACAGGGGACCAGTAGCAGCAGCAGCAGCAGCAGCAGCGGCAACCGAAGCAGCATTCTCAACACACTCTCTCATTATCTGGACCTAGACAGTTAGAGACTATAAGAGTAGAGATGCAACCTTCAGTCTTCTTGCTTAGCTCTGCAGCCTGCGCCATGAACAATCCTTTTCTTCCCAGTGTAGATTCCTTGGATTTTCCCCCTTACTTTGTCTGTTTGCTGGTTTTAGTTTCAATTCTTTTCTTCTCTGACCCCGTTTTTCTTTTCCTTTTTTTCTTCTTTTTACCACCAAGCCAGACTTGCCAGTTTCTTGTAAGCCCTGGCTTTCAACTGAACAGGTGCTGAGCATTTGCCTTCCATGGCTCTTCCTCCGAGGCAGTGGTAGAGAAGTAGTTGTTACTCTTTTTTTTGGGGGGGGGAGATGGTGAGCTTCAGGAGTGGTAGTAGCTAACAGTTGGGCAGGGGAGGGGGGATTTCTTCCAGATGGGTTTTCGAGATGGATTTCCCCTTCCTGTCCGCTCTCTGCAAAGCTTCTGAAGATAAGGAAACCAGAAAGGTTTGCTGCAGGATACGCTGCCCGTCGGTGTCTCTCGCCTCGCTTTCCTTGTGAATTCCGTTCTCCACCTACTGCATTAACGTGGTGGTGCTGAAATGGACAGCTCCCCTGCACTGATCACTCCGCGGTGCTGAAGAACAGCTCCGTTACCTCTTTGCCCGGGGTGCTGCCGGGAAAACCGAGGAGGCATTGGAGATTGGGGTAGAGTGGGGGTGAGGGGAATCTTTCACTTCCTAGATCCTCTTCTCTAGCATCTGTAAGTGAGAATAATTGTCCTAGCTCTCAGAAGCAGGAAGGGCGGGGCTATTAGCCTTCCTGCTTGTCCTTTTCCATTTTCACTCCTCTTCTCCCAATCCCTGAAATTATCTCTCCCATAGGTTTCGGGAGCTCGGAGAGAAGCATATCTGAGTCTTCCCCCTCTCTGTCCCCCCTCTATTTGCACTCCAGTCAAACCTACCTAATGCTCTAAATTCAATTGTCACATCAAAATTAGATGAGTAAAAAACTTCAACTAGAAGACAGTGAAAATGAAATAGAGAAAAATATACTGCATATATGTGTTAGCAAAACAAAATAAAAGCAAGAAAAATCAATACTAATTATTCTTCAATGTGTGTTACAGCAGGGAAAAAGAACAAATAGGTACTATTGCTCAATGTTTGTTGTTTTATTCCTTCTTTAATAGATGGCAATCAATCTCTCTCTCTCCCCCTCCCCTCATTTTAGAAGGTTTTTCTAAGAACCCAGATTGGTATATATTTTCTTTGTGGAATATAGACCAAAGCAGATAAAAAGATTATGAATATTGTAATTGAAACACCTTTAAATTCTTAAAGAGAGAGGAGAGCATAAGGCAATAAGAAGAACCCTGCAGGGTTAGACTAAATCACTGCCAATCCCATTACTTTGTTTCCTGACGTGGCCTGGGAAACCCATAAGTAAAATTTGAGGATAATAGCTCACTCTCATTTAAGTCATTGTGTTCCTTGAACATATGTGGTAGTGAATCTGGATGTATCCTTCTATTGAGGACCTGTATACTGCATGAGTCAAAAAGAGGGCTGTGAAAATATTTACAGACCCCCTCACATCCTGGACATAAACTGTTTCAACTTCTACCCTCAAAACGACACTATAGAGCACTGCACACCAGAACAACTAGACACAAGAACATTTTTTTCCCAAACGCCATCACTCTGCTAAACAAATAATTTACCACAACACTGTCCAACTATTTACTAAATCTGCATTACTATTACTATTATCTCATCTCTCATATCACCCATTCCCCCTCACTTGTGACTATATGACTGTACCTTTGCTGCTTGTATCCTTACAATTTATATTGACTGTTTCCTAGTGTGATTTGATTGCTTATTGTACTCTATGACTATATTAAGTGTTGTACCTTATGATTCTTGATGAATGTATCTTTCTTTTTATGTACGCTGAGAGCATATGCACCAAGACAAATTCCTTGTTTGTCGAATCACACTCAGCCAATAAAGAATTCAATTCAATTCAATTCATACAGAGAACATAACTAAAGTTAAACTCCTCCCTCTTTAAGGCCATGGAAGTTATTTTATTTTCTAACTATGTTAATATAGTATGATAAAATAACATTTTACTGGTTGTGATTCAGTGCTTACCATCAAGTTAAAGCCTAATGTAGTTTATTTGTTTGGTCATAGAAACTTATGTGAACACAATAATTGCATTCCTTTCCTAATCCATATTAAGATTTGACATACTGTCTAAACAGTGGGTATGGTGAACAAAGTACTTTATTTAAGGTGTTGTGAAATTCTGACATTCTACTACAGTACTATTAGGTCAGAGGTCTCCAAACTTGGCAACTTTAAGTCTTGTGGACTTCAACTCCCAGAATTCTCCAGCCAGCATAACCAGCATTCTGGGACTTGAAGTCCACAAGTTGCCAAGTTTGGGGACCTCTGCATTAGGTGATAAAGCATTCAACACATAAATCTGCAATAGTTCAGTGGCTTTCCATCACTTTTCCAATTGTAATTAGTTAATAATGGACCCAAGAAATATTTGAAAACTCTAAAACAAATCACCACTAATTAATATAACAGGAAAGGACACTATATGATTCTCATCTGCTTTCTGATCCAATCAGTTTTATTAATCTTTAAACAATTTCATACATCAGAAAATTAGATAGACTTGGAAAGACCAGTGCAATTTTGTCAGAAGAATTTGTGGGAAAGTTGAATTTTTAAAAGAGATTGAGATGTGTTACATTTTCATAACCCTGTTAGCCTTTATTTTTCTCTCTCCTTCTCTCTTTAAAGACTGAGCAGGTTTGGTTAAACAATCATTCAGGGATCTGATCTCCATTAATCAGTATGTGAAAGATAAATGACTTACCTGCCAGAGTCATATACAATATGAGAAATATCCATCATTCTTTAAGATTACTCTTTTTAATGCTCTTAAATGATCTCAATGATTACCCATATAACGATTAAACACCATTTAATCATTGGCCAATTGGCCCATTCCACAAGTGACTGGAGGTGGCATCCTATCTATGGAGTTGGATGCCAGGATAAGGTAGAAATGTTGGTGTACTACCTCGGCATCCTTAGTAAAGTTGTTTGATTTCATGTCTGGAATAATGATGGGTCCCCCAACCTTTGGTGGAATTTTTAATTTTGATACCCTGGTGGGAGAACAGGATTGGTTTAGATTGCATGTCAACTGTGGATTCATCACAAATTATCATAGGCCTGAATTGCCTAGGAGAATCAGTTTGAGCCAGTTTGGTCTAGTAGTTAAGGCACTAGGCTAGGAAGCAGGAGACTATGAGTTCTAATCCTTTAGCTATGAAAGCCAGCTGGGTGACCTTGGGCCAGTCACTCTCTCTCAGCCCAACTCAACTCACAAGGTTCTTGTGGGGAAAATAAGGGGGGAAGTTGTGTTAGATATTTGAGTTGTTTCTAAAAATAATAAAGGTGGGAAACAAATAAACAAGCAAATAAACAAACAAAAAGATCTTGGAACCAACTTTTACTGTAAAATAATGGCAGTTTGATTTGGAGATGGAGGTCATCTCCTTTAAGCATTTGTCATGGACAAGCCACTTCCTGTTTAAGATGTGGTTAGATGACTGTATTAGGAAGGTAAATTAAGAGCTACCTTATGGGTTCTGATCATTTTCAGAGTGAAGTTGTGGAGTTTGCCAACAATCTGACAAACTGTTCCATCAGATGCCTGGCTGACAGTAAGGAGGGGATGAAAGTGCTTAACAGGATTTCTCTTGAGTGGCCTCTCTGGGTAATCAACCCAAGGAGTTTCCTGAATTACTGAGAAGATGGAATGTCATAAGAGACAAGCAGAGTTATATGGAAAAAGACAAAGAGCAAATATAATTGACTATAACCTGGAGATAAGGGATGATATCTCCCTACAGTTATTGCATCTTTGGGTTGCAAGCAAATACCTTGTTCAGGGGTACCTATTTCCTGTTGGGAAGTAATAAAGTGGAAGTTTTTCTTGCAGGGCACTATGATCGATCTGCAAAACCAAATCACCCATATTCACTCTGAGTTGTAAGTTGGCTCAGTGAAGTCTCATGACAGGTGATTTGAGATTCACACTTGTGAACCATGAGGAAATGGTCAGAGTTGTTTGCAAGATGAACTCCATCAGCTACATACTTGATCCTTGCACTGGAGTGGAAGCCACAAATAAGCATGCATGAAGCAATGAATATGGATCCCTTCCAGTCTGGGTTCAGTACAGAGCAAAAAACAGAAAATGCTTGATTTGTTCTTGTAGATGAATTGCAGCAGGATCTAGATTAAGGGAACACACCTCTACTTGCCCTGCTTGATTGCTTGGTTGTACTTGATACTACGGGTCATGGTATTCTCTGGCTCATCAGTGAGCATGGGATTTGGGTACTATTCAACCTTTCAGTATAAGCATACTTTCTGTGACAGGGCTATGTTTTCTAAAATTCTTGTATACTTTTCCAAATTGCTACCGCTATTATTCCTTTCTATATCTGTGTTTCACAACTAACCTTGCCAGTTTCCACAACTGATATTATTCTCTTACCCTGTTTGCAAAATTATCAGTAAGCAAATAGGGTCCACTGAGAAGATAGTGTCTGATCCCAGGTGCTAGCCTTTCCAAGGAGTTTTTTGCTGTTGGATATGTACCATTTTTTTGCTCATAAATTTAGCACAACATGAATAAAGTCTGGGAAGAAAACTATTTTTTTAAAAACATAAACTGACTCCATCTTAATTCTGTTTGATCTAAGACAGAATGAAAGCTGTCTTGCCTGGGTTTGAGATCTTAGCACCTCGCGACAGGGTGAGCTTCCATTACTTGTCCCAGCTCCTGCCTACTTAGTTGTTTGAAAGCATGCAAATGTGAGTAGATAAATAGGTACCACTTCAGTGGGAAGGTAGCAGCATTCTGTGTGCCTCAGCATATAGTCATGCCAGCCACATGACCATGGAAACATCTTCAGACAATGTTGACTCCTTCACCTAAGAAACAGAGATGAGCACCATGCTCTAGAGTTGGACATGACTGGACAGGGAAATCTAAATAGAAGTGCAGGCACACATCAAAACCCAACAAGGAGAAGAATTTGTTGGTGAGTGGGAGAGGTACGTGGAAGGAGAAAACAGCAGATTTGGAAAGGATTACACTTTTCATGTTTTTTTCCCTTTGACAATGTATGTATTTTCATCTGTGCATTTTTCCATTTCTTTTTTGTCACTCTTTTGAAATCAATAAAAGAATAAATTAAAAGTCTTTCAAAGGATTAAATAGTCCCTTTGATTGTCATCACACTAGTTCAAAACTCTCCTTTCAGTTGTTTTTCTTACATCAGAGAAAGAGAGGGAGATTATTTAAATAACAATGAATTTTTTGCACTGTAAAGCATAGTTTTGCAGAGTTTTGGCTTGAAACTTTATATCACATCATCACTGGATGCTCTCTAAACGCCTCTAGGAATTTGAGTATTTATGAAATTACAGAAGTTGAACAGTTGCTTGCATAAAAATGTAGATCACGACTGCAGAATTACTGTATTAATTACTTTTTATGCTGGTGGTGTACTAATTGCTGTTCATTGAACTGGCTAGTAGAATTTGAAGAACTGGCTAGTAGGATCTGAAGAAGCTATGTAACAGACTTACCTAAAAAGAAACGTTGAAGCCTTTCTTTATCTGTGAATGAGCTTAGATGTATGTCAGGACTAGGTCATGGCCTATAATAGCTGAACAAAAATATTGTGTAGTTTAAGGTGAAAATTGGGGTGGTTAACTCCATCTTGCCCAGCACTCTATTTCTAATTCTTTTGACACTCATCAAACTGCTTCTGGTTTGGGAGATGTATCACGTAGACTGAGCCAACAGAAGCCTGATTGGCTTTATTGTAACAAAGCCTCCATTTGAACACAAGGTAATATACCTGTCCTGAGATTTTAGTTCAATACATTCTGTTAAATGGAAGAATTCTAAATTGGGTATATTTATAGATTGGGATAACTCTGATGAACATGAATGGCATTTTGAAGTCAGCAAGAGAGCAAGCTTTATGCCAAACTGAAATAATAAAGACACTTTAAGTCCGTAATCATGTGGACTACGGACAAGAAAAACTGATACTGACAAGAACCGCCATTATTGACACTTGTTCTGTTTGGAAGTTGTCGTCCTTTTCTTTTTGTGAGGTGTGATGCTCTGAGGAGGAGATGCTGTTTTTTAAAATAATTTTATACTACATTCTTCAAGCGTATCTTTATCTTTTAGAGGGATGTCTTGTAACCAAGTGCCACAAAAAGACAGCTGGACAATTCTAAAATATACACAGTTTTAGAACATACACAACCCCAGGACAAAATTACTGGAAAGTTAGTGGCCAGAATAGTGTTTTTAAACTTCTCCCTCTTTTTTATGTTCACACATTAAAAGCAAGTGGAGCTTTAATCATACCAATATGATTGCCAAGTGACTTTTTTGACCACATTCTGTGGCAATCTGAGCACATGAGCTTCACTCTCTCTCCTTTAAGATATTATGGCTAGGAAACTCATCAACAGTTAAACTGCTGACACTGAATGGTCAGGTTATCAATAACATCAACAGAAAACACGGTTTTGCCATTTAAAAAAATATTGGTTCAGAATTCAAACTTTTAGTATAAGCATACTTTCTGTGACAGGGCTATGTTTCTTAAATTTCTGGTGGACTTTTCAAAATTGCTATTATTCCTTTCTATATCTGTTTCAAAATTAACCTTCCCAGTTTTCACAACTGATTGTTATACTCTTACCCAGTTTGCAAAATTATCAGTAGGCAAATATGGTCCACTGAGAAGAAGAAGTCTCTGATCCCACTCGCTTCGCAGAGATGCTAGCCATTCCAAGAAGTTGTTTGCTGTCAGATATGCACCATTTCTTTGCTCATAAGTTAAGATATATTATCACATAGGAAGAGAGGTGGGTCAGCCCATTCTTCAATCCTGGCAAATACCATCACAAAATGTTTTATTTTTCAAACTGCAGACATCAGTTCCCATAAGGAACAAGGGGAATAAAGGAGACATCAAATCACCCCTGTACATAAATACTGTTTTTTGTATCCTTGAGTTGTTCTGTTCTCACCCACCAAATTGGTGGTATATTCACCTACAATTCACACCATCAAACACAGTGAAAAATTGGGAGGAGGTATTTGATAACTGCTCTATTTAGGTTTGTTCCATTCACAGGTTATAGGCTTTACAGGGAGTCTGGAAAATGGAGACCAGTTGCTTGGGATTGCAGCAGCTAACTAGGAGGCCCACTGTTTCTTCAGCTTCTTTGCTGAGACAGCATTTGCTGTCTCTTGCTGTCATCTCAATTCTGGTTTGTTATGTATTTGTTCTTAAGACTTAGTCTTGTGCAGGCACGAGTAGCCCCTTGGTCTCCTTCAACTTTCCTGCTTTTAGCCATTGCCAGGGTTTGCATTTCTCTGCTTTTCCTGCTAGTTTTTATTTAACGTGTGTGTACTGGCCATGTGATACTTTACATCGCCCTGTGTCTTTTCTATTCTTCTAGTAGGTCATTTTTGTCTCTTCGATATTCAGTAAGCTTTCTTAGTGTACTAGCTTCAGTGCATCTTCTCCCAATGACCTTTTATCTTCTTCAACTGTCTGATGTACTTGCAAAATTCCACATTCATCTATGCTCCTTGGTAAGTTAAATCTTCAACACTGTAGTGCGAATGAAAGGCATGATTCATTGTCTTTTTTTTTCTAGTCTTCCTATCCAGTGCTTCTCATTCAGTGCTCTATTCTAGCTGTGCATCCAATGACTGGATTTACCCAGATGTCAATTATCTTAATGGCATTTCTGCCACTGAGTTGGACTTTTAAGGATGTCCAGGTATTCGGAGTGATCCAGACTCTTGTTACTTCGATAAAACATCTTGACTCCTTTGCTTTTCTCTCTTGTTTGCCCAGGTTTTACAACCATGATTGAAAAATGCTGGTTAAAATATGAGTTCTTGAGCTTGCCATCTTGAACTTTAGTATATTCCTTTATGTTGAGTTTTTCCTGGTGAGTATGCCCTAGGAAGCCAGAGGAGTCCAGGATATTTGGAGTTTCTCTTTGACTGAGGAAGAACTATCTTTGGAAGCAGATATCAAGTTGCTTATTTCAACATTAAATTTAGGGTCTAGATTTATTTCTCACATTAGAACAGACTTTGATCTGATGATTCAGTGGACTCTTCTGATTCAGCATTTGTTCCTAAGGACTAGGAAAGATACTATGGGATTAAATACATGAAAACATTATTTTCCCTGACGCGCAATCCTGCAAATAGGAGTAGAAATAATCCAGTCCACTGGGCAGTCCTTGAAAAAAAAAATCAATATAGCTAATCAATATCTAAGTCTATTTTTCTAAGTGTATGTCTCCACAGGAACCACTCTAAATATGTTCATTTGGAGGAAAGTATTACAGGTAGTCCTCAATTTAAAAATATTCATTTAGCAACCCTTTGAAGTTATGACGATGCTGAAAAGAGTGACTTTTGATGCATTCCTTGCGCTTATCATTGTTGCAGCATTCCCACATTCATACGATCATGATTTGAGTGCTGTGCAACCAACATATATTTATGATGTTTAGAGCATCCTAAGGTCACGTGATTACCATTTGTGACCCTCCCAACACTCTATCCTCTGCGTTACTAAGGCTCTTCTGGAGAAGCTGGATTAATTTAATGATCACATTTCTCGTAATGGCCATAGTAAAAAAGGTCATAAAATCAGGTGTGGCCATGTAATGATATTGTTAGGAACAGAAGTTCCAGTTCAACTGTGATCATAAATTGAGGACTGCTTGTAGTGAAACTGGCAATATGTTTGTATAAGAGACCTATGCCAACTCCAAGTTTGGAGTGCGTTAATTTTGCCTTCTCATATTGCTTTGCACAAACTTCAACTGCAACTACATGCTATAGTTCAGCAGAGTGCTCCTTCTGAGCTTAGCACATGCCAAAACAAGAAGATGAACACAGAAAGCGAATAAGAGAATAGGAGATCCACAGCATCTAATGTTTTTGCTCTGCCTTTCTTCTATTCTGTCAGTGTTTATTTTCAATAATGGTGAATCTCTGTCACTTGGGTTTAGGATAAGCGTGAAGGTTCATTCTCCGAGCTTGCGAATTGGTTTTCAGATGTTTCATTACCAAGCTAGGTAACATCTTCAGCAGAATTTAGAGGATATCAGTGTCGGTGTTCTTCTGTTTATAAGGGCTACAACCAGATTACAAACCCAAATCAAATACACAGCTAACCAGAGACAGCACCAACTCTCAATAAACCTATGCAAATCCCCGCCCCCAACCAGCACTTCACCTCCCAATGACCCACCCCTGATGCAACCTCCCCATCACAAGATTCCCACTTATGAATCCCACCTGACCCATCATAAGACCCTCCCTTGAGACACCCACACCTGACCAATCACAAGACCTATTGATTAGACAAAGCCCTTATAAACAGAAGAACACTGACATCCCCTAAACTTCGCTGAAGATGTTAACTAGCCTGGTAATGAAATGTTTGGAAACCAACCAGTGGTGGGATTCAAATAATTGAACAACCAGTTCTCTGCCCTAATGACCAGCTGGGTAGGCATGGCTGGGTGATCA
>JAOYMU010000283.1:21216821-21227786 GCA_025802295.1 Psammodynastes pulverulentus
CATGTCATTTTGAGATCCGAGCTTTCCCTGAGGAGTTAGCTCAAAGTACAACTCAAAATGGTTCTTGCATCTCAATTAAGCCATCATACTCCAGTGGGAAGACTGAGATTCTGCTCCATCTCTATCCAGATGCTCAAAGTTGAAGGGCAACCTCCAAGCAACTCCTCTTCTTAGAATCCTTTACTTTTAAATCTGTTAAGAGAGTCATTTAAAGAGTCAAAAAGCAGGGACAACTCCTCCACACCATACATCCTGCACACCCCCACCTTTGAGATTGCAAGGAGGAAAGGTATAATTTCAGATAAGTACATCTTTTAAATGAAGCATTCAGGATTTATTTTCCGAATCACATCGTGCTCTGCTTAAATTGCAGGATAGAGAGCAAAAAATATTCCCATTATTACTTTTTGTACTGGCCCTTTTAGCAAGGAGAAAAATACCAGGAGATGTAAGAGTTTTTGGTATTTTATTTGTTTTTCTTTTAGTTGCATGAATAATCTTTGGCCAGCAACACTGACATTTTGTATTGGCTGAAACTTTTCTCTCTTAATTGCAAAAGCTCTGGAATTTAATGGAATTAAATCCATGCAAATTTAATTCCCCAACCAATTAGCATTTCTTTCTGGCATGGGTTTGGATTAGATTTTCTGTTTTCCATTAAACTCTGAGAAAACCGATGTGTTCTTTTATACAATCAAATGCACACAATAGTATAGAAAGATCAGAAACTGGTAGCAACATGCAACAGCTGAATATCATAATGAAATGTTGAATCCACTGTTGTATAAAATAAATCAGAAAGACAATTTCATATGAAACTTTATTCCTGAATATTTGAAGCTGGCTGCTAGTGAAGCAACTGGTCCATGTTGACTAATTCTATTAAATCACATTAGTGTAATTTTTGCGTGATTGATTTCTCAGCATCATTTAGCCTTTGTTGAAACTGGTCCACATTATTTGTTGAATGTGGTTGGCTGGTGCGTAGAGCAAACTCAGGCTATATTGATAGTTTATTGTGCCATATGTGAGGAACAATTATTGTGAGGTTAAAAAAAATGCACATCAGAAAACCATTGTTAACTTGGGGATAGTGTGTACAGCCTCAGGTACAGAAGTGGTATTCAGCAGGTTCTGACCAGTTCTGGAGAACTGGTAGTGAAAATTTTAAGCCGTTCGGAGAACTGGTAAATACCACCTTTGACTGGCCCCACCCCCATCTATTCTCTGCCTGCCGCATCCCAGCTGATTGGCTGGCTCTTCTTTTGTTGCCCTGCATAGGAGAACGGAACTGGAAAGCAGGTTAGTGGGGTGGGGAGGAAATGGGGTTTTGCAGTAACCTTCCCCTGGAGGGGGTGGGACTGGAGATTTTACAGTATCCTTTTCTTGCCGCGCCCACCAAGCCACGCCCACCACATCATGCCATGCTCGCCATGGCATAGTGCAGAAAGCCAGCCTCCGGAGTGGCGTAACAGGGGTGTCTTCACTGCTGTGAAGCCATGCCATGCCCACCAAGCCATGCCCACGGAACCAGCAGTAAAAAATTTTGAATCCCACCACTGCTCAGGTAGCATCATAATATGTATCTGTCTCTATGTGCATGTATGTAAGTTTTATAGGTTTTGTAGGTGTGTGTGTGTAGGTTTTGATTCTATTCTTTCCATCTTGTACATTTTGACTATCAGTCTCCCCTCTAGATATGGGGAGCAGAGGGCTATCCAAATAGCTACCATACAAAAGGCTGGAAGATAAGAGTTGATAGAATTGAATTTTCTATATATGAAACCTGGAATTTGCCAAACAGCTCCTTATATAGGTCAAATGATAATTACCCATACTTTAGTTTAAGACAGTGTTTTAATTTGGGAGTCTTAAGTATTATGCCCATGATCACGAATATACCTAAGAATCCTTCTTTGGCATCCACCCAACCACATTCTTTCTCAGAACTGTTCAAACATTTATTTCATTTAAAATAAATGAATGAAAAGCTGGCATGCTAGGATTCAGTGTTGCTCTCCTTCACCCTCACATGTGGAAGTTTGGTGTGTTTGTTTTTCCCTGTGGATGTGGGTATGTTTCTCCATCAACACTTTGCCTTTTGGAAAACTTGTATTTTGATATATTTTGTGGAAAAGAAAATGTCATTTGGCATTTAGAATTCATATTCTACCTCTGGTTTTTGAGAGGGGATTTTTAGGCTATCTAGCCAAATTCCCTACTTAGAACTGGCATCCAAATTAAAGTGTTCAAAACATCTGACTATGCTATTCTTCTTGTACACATCTGGCCCAAAGGTAACACTCAGTGCAGAATAACAAGATTACAGTATGTGTCTCATGACCATTGTTGAGTCAGGGCCATCAACAAAGGTGGCAGGTGATGAATTTTTTAAGTGAAAATAACACAGATAATTACACCAATGCCAGATGGATCTTGGAAGAGAATTAGCCTGGAGGTCATAAGTATTTTGTTGCCTTAAAGCAGGGGTGTCAAGCTCACATCATCATTATGTGATGTATTGGGACTCCCCCCCCCCTTGCTAAACTGGGTGTGGGTGTTGCCAGCACATGACGCATCCAGCCCGCGGGCCGTGAGTTTGACACCCCTGCCTTAAAATATTTTTCTGGGGACCATGATATGGCAAACATGAATGATGTTACAAGATCTGCTGTTGCTAATTGTTTAAAATACGTAGCAGCATATTGGGGATATCCTAATGTCCCACAGTTCATTGAAAAAGACTTGGGCTATTTATAAAGAAATTCAATTTTAGACACATTACAATCAGCCCCAGCCACTCATAAGCCAGTAATGGAACAGAAACAGTAGTTCAAACTATGAAGTAAATTCTAGTGTTACAAACTTTATTAAGTTATGACTCTTGGAAATCTTGGAAATAAACATACACCCTAACTCAATCAATGTCAAAGTCTATGCACCAGATGCAAAAGCAGCCTACAAAATCCACTTTGAAGACATCACAAAGAGTATTCTTTGTCAAAGGCACAGTCTTAACCAACAGCTATGTAGGAATTTCAATGTTATTTTCTTAAGATGAAGAGAGGCAACATTAAGAAGCGCGGAAGACATTTACAATTAGCACATAAACAAGGTTAAGCAAGGTAAACTTGGCAACAGATGGAAATACTGAGTTAAGGTACTACTAAGAGATAACAATAGCAATATAACCACACTATCAGATCTGAGCACCTCATCTTTAGGCATAAAGCCTTCAACTTCCAGATGCACCCCAGTTTGAAAGTTTGCATGAATCTAATTTATGCAGATAAAAATACCACTGCTTATTCTGGCAGAATGATCTTCAAATTAATTAGATGTGATTGCCAGCCTATTCATCACCTCAGAGTTAGGACACTGAAAACATGCATGCTATTTACTGGGTTTTTGAAGGTTACATAAAGTTCATGATTGAATTGAAAAGCAAGGTAATGAACTCTGATGCTAGTTAGTGAACAGGGAAAGAAGGAGAAGCCAGTTCTATATATGACAAGGAAGAATCCTGGAAGAAAATAAGCTGCTGGAGAGAGTGTTCCTACTAAGAAAAGTAAATTCAGATATGCAAGCAATTGTACAATTTTGTTCTTGTGAATAAATTAAGTTGTTGCTGTTTAATGAAGTCAGGTCATTTTATAAAACCCAAACAGATGTTTTATTCTGTAGCATGCCAGCTTCCTGATTCAGTTTTTTTTAAATTAAAAGAAATGTTTTAAAAGTTTAGTAGGGCAGAGAATATAATAGGGCTCTAAGGAGATTTTCAGTAGTGAATTTATACAAAACTACTCAAAGGAATCTGGGTAACACTTGTTTGATTCACAGTTGCTAACTAACCTCTCTCTCTCCCTCCCTCCCTCGCTCTCCTATGAATGGTTATTTATTATTTATACAAATAATAAAAACACAACTAAGATGATGAACTTTATCAATCTTTAGACAACTTATCATTTAACTTAGAATTGTAGTTTGAAATTGTAACTTTAGATTAATAACTTGGTAAAAATTGGCAGATTCTGAATGAATATGTGCATAATAGATACATCTTTACTTCAAAGAAAAACTCAATATTCTATGTGGATTTTTTTTGGGTAAAAACTGATATAATTTGAAACCACATTTTAATGGACGGATAATTGTGGGAAAGAGCCCTGCCCCAAATCTCTCTAACCTAAGAATATTTCATTTTAGTGATTCTAATGTTGCAACTTTTGTCACTTGAATGTTGATATTATTAAGAAATGGTATAAACTATATAATCTGTGTTATCTGTGTAAGAATATTATGTAAATATTGCAAATCACATCACATTTTTCTTCAATCATTTTGTCCAATAAAATTGTGTGATTATAATAGATAGTCTAGATCAGGCTTGGCCAACTTTTTGGCTAGCCTGGGCCACATTGAGTGAAGAGGAATTATCTTGGGCTACCTATAAAATAAGCCATATAGTTAATGTGTATGAAAAACAAACTTCCTTTAGTTTCTGAGGTTTTGTGGGGTCGCATTATTAGTTGCATGTAGCCCATGTGCCATAGGTTGGACACCAGATTGTTAGATTGTTTGATGAAGTACAATGCTTTCTTTAAAATGTTATGCAATTATTTTAATCATGAAACATTTAGTTTCTCTTCCGTAAGCAAAAGAGATGTTGAAAGACAACTTTTTTGAAAAAGGGAAACTACCAGAAAAGAAAAACAGAAAGGAGCAAATGACACTTCACCAGAAACTGATCAACATGCACACTGTATGGTTAAACTATCAACGTTTCATTCATCTTTGGAAGATTGTATTTGAAGATTCCTGTAGTTATGAAAAGTTTTACTTGGCATAATATGGTAACATGGAGTAAAAAGCTTAATCCTTCACTACTGATTGTATAGTTTGAAACTATCAACAAAAAGAAGAGAAAAATTAAATGAGAAGGTGAGTGCTTATTATTATGTTACCACATATTGTTATGTTTTTAAAAGTTTTTTAAACCATTTTTCCTCCCTCAGAGAAAATATCAGTACATACAAATTGCTTTTATTACTGTTTTGTGTATGTTTGCATGCATGTCTTTGAGTCAGTGTTGATTCCTGGCAACTATCTTCTTTGCAGAATTACAGAAGTGGCTTGCCATTGCTTGCTTCCTAGGGCTGAGAATGAGTGACTGGTCCAAGGTCACCCAGTTGGTTTTGTGTTTAACTTACGATCTCCTTGGACTTGTCTGAAATGGTATAGGGTTTCCTGCTTGAGCAGGAGGTTGGACTAGATTCTAGAAGAACCCTAAGGTCACTTCCAACTCTGTTATTCTGAAGGGTGAATAATTCTTCTTCACTCAATGTGGCCCAGGCTAGCCAAAAAGTTGGCCAACCCTGATCTAGTCTATTATAATCACACTACAATTTTATTGGACAAAATGATTGAAGAAAAATCTAATCATTTAGCGACTGTGTGTCCAATCTAAGAATTTTAAATTTATTCGCTACCCATTTCCAGTAAATTTTGGAGAGCGTTTAAAAATAAAAGAGATATTAAAAAAAAAATGAAATCAAAAGACAGCTTGCTCTATTATTTGCTGTAATCCATAAAATGAGTCATTAGAAAAATAACAAATATTAACCCCACTGATGTTGAAGTGAACACAAGAACGTTCCTTATTCAGATCTGACAGCTAATGGAGGTTGAGGGTCAGCCTCACAGAATCAGAGCCTTTGGTGTCATGTCTAACTGGCCTGATCTAATTCTAAGATACATGTATGGAGAATTTCTCTGGGGAAGAGATGTGGTAAATCTGCTGTTTCTGTCTCTTCTATCTTTTCTCGCTTCTCTCTATAAAAGATGATACTGGTCTATGATATAAAGAGAAACCAGAACTGTTCTCTCTGATGGTAGATAATTAACCTTAGAATTGTGATTCTGCCTTTCATCTGTGCTGATCTGGTTGGAGGTTTTAAGGCTAACTATCTTTGAAGTAACCCTGGGAAGTTGAAGGGAACTTGGGAATCCATAGAAGTTTTGTTTTATTTTTGTTTTCTTGTTTCTTTCAATGAATGGATCTAGTAGCAAATTTTCTTGGCAAACAAGTAGCTCAATCTCCCAGTCTTGGTGATTTTGTGGCAAAAATGCAATTTGTTAAGAAGCAGCAAGGGAGTGTGGACAAGTGAAACAAAACATAATAATTTGAGAAAGAGCAGCAATGAGAAAGTAGCCATCACTCGACAGTACTTGTTTTTTAAAAAATCTATCTTGCCCACAGGTGAGTTCTTCAGGCAACAAAGAATATTTAACGAACATGAAGCTCTACAGCATTGCTCTGGCTTTAATTCTCACTGTTGTCATCACTGAAACTCGAGGTAGGTTTTCTATTCATACATTTTACTCTTCACTTCCATCTTTGCTCCTTCTCATCTTTCTTTTCTTGATAATCAGGAGGCTCTTAGATTAATAGTCAACTGCAAGCCTCTCCATTATCAGTGAAAAGACTATGCCCTTACCTGATAATGGGAAAGCCGTTAGGGAAAAACACAAAGCCATTCTGTACATGGAGTGAATTGATCTAAATACAGTATAATTCAGTCACTGGAATTCTTACAACCATAAAGAACTGTGTGAGATTCAAGCTTGGAAAGATTTTCATTCAGTTTGAAGTCAGACCAATGATGGCCAATACAAATATCCCTTCTTCAGTAGAGACTAAAACTTGTGTCCCCTCATGAACCACTGGAAATTACATCTAACAGACCTTCTGAAATCCTAGCAATGTTGAGCTTCCCTGATCTCTGAGATATTATTGTTTCAAAAAAGGTGGCTGAATAGAGAAGACTCACCATCATAGTCCCTAATAGCAACATTCCTGAGAATGTTGGTAACTCCCTTCTGAAGCAGTGATTACAGGGGGATCCCCTGCCTGTCCACTGAGACTATTTTGTGCAGCTTTTTGCTGATAAATTGTCCAGATTAACAAGACTGTTTGTGGGTGGGGGTCAATATGGTAATTGAAGTAATGACTTGCCATGCGAGCTGGAATTCTGATTCTGATGATGCTCTTCGTATGTCCTCAGCCATTTATGGGCTGGAATCATGCCCCACCTAGCTCTTATGTGGAGCTGGAGAAAGTGTGACAAGCTGAAGCTGGGAAATTATCAAAACTTCACTCCAGCAAGGAATGGTGCTAGCCAGATTTGAATAATATTGTAATGTTCTTTTTCCTTAAGAGGCACTCCTTGAATGTGATTGACAACTATTGCCTAGTGAGGAGGTTTTAAAGCATGGAAAGAGAATAGATGTAAACTATCAAGAGAAAAGCATGAGTTGGTTGACAGCTTATCTCATAAATGGCTATTTAGCAGTTAGAAAGAAACTTGGGAAAAATCTTTCTAAATAATTCAGAGAAATTCCACCTTAATTAACACGCTATAAACAAAAGTGGGATAATTCTTTTATAATTTATAATATTTGTATCTATCTTAATCTTGTATTAAAGTTACCCTATTGAAATCTGTGTAATTCTTGCTTCCCTGATCTTGTCCAGCTGCATGGGGCTTGACACTATGATTGCTACAATTGATAACTTTAGTTGGGATCTGGATAGGAATAATGTGCAGCCTATACCGTGAATATAATATTCTTCTGGACCAGGATTGAGTTCCTGCTTTAGTGGGTAGTTTAAAATAGTGGTTGTATTGGACAGAGATTGGCCTAGGTAATAATTTCTTTGTGGGATACTGTAGGATTTCTCCTTCTTTCAACAGCCAATCTTCAACATTGATATGAATGTACTTAGAATGTCATCTGGAAGTTCAGGATATGGTACCATAATTATATGGATGATATTTATGTGTACACATTTGTACTTGGAAATTGCCAGAATTGAATGGGACAAAACAGGATAAATTTGGACCCAAATAGGATAGCGTTGCTGTTTTGTGCAGTGGTGTGCTTTGCCAATTCCAGTACTGTCTCTTGACAAGGAAGCTGTACCCTTTAAGAAGCTAGACTGTAATCGTTTTGTTTGTTTTGTTTGTTTGAAAAATTTAATAAAGAAATGTTTTAAAAAAGAAAAAAAAAGAAAACTCAGTTGGAAAAATTCAAAAAAAAAGAAGCTAGACTGTAACTTGAAGGTTCTCCTAAATTTGTGGCTACTATTGGATGGACTCTCACAAACATCTTTGTCTAGCTTTGGATGGCTTGGCAGTTGCAGCCCTACTTGGAGCAATAGAGACCTTTGATGACAACTCACTCTATTGTAATTATTTGTATAGACTACTGCAAGTTTCTCTACATAGGGCTGCCTTTGAAAACAATCCAGAACATTAAATTAGGGCAGAATTTGATGGCCAATTTGTTAGTTGGCACTCCTCACTATGAGCATATTACATCAGTGTTATGAGCTCTGTATTGGATGTCAATTGTTTCTGGATATAATTCAATATGTAATTCAATAAAGCCTACAAAGTTTGGCACCTGGATACTTCCAGGACTGTCTTTTTTGATCAGAATCAAACTGATATAATCTCTGCAGAATATTAGTTCCCCACTTCTGTGAAGTAATGGCTAAAACTGCAGTAGTGTGCTCAGAAACACAGTTTCTCAGTAAGAGCACCTGTGCTTTGGGAACACTATCTCAATGGAGACTTGAATTACCTCTGCTATTACATTTTTTGGGAGTTATTGAAATGGACCGCTTGCAAAGAGTGGATGGAAATTTAGATGCTCTTGCCTGTGTTCAGTCATTGGAAATTATATTGGTCCACATTATTATATTACATGGTTATTTTGATTCTTAAAGATTATTTTAATGTATTTATCTGGGTGTTTTAGCTGTATAGCATGGATGTTTTAATTATTGTATGTGAATGTTAATTATTGGGAGTCTGTCTAGATTACAGTGGTATTCAAATACGATAAGTAAATAGAAACACATGCCTTATTTTTATGGAAATTTTAAAGAATGAAGCAAGTTTTCAGCTTCAGGGGACAAAATATTTTTGACCAGCCTTACCAGCCCCTCATCTTTGGTACACTCCTTCCTGGTTTTCTCCCAGCAGGGCTCCTACCAAATACATTATGCAAGGTACAGGGACACACTCTTCTCCAAAGGTCTGTTTTGCCATTTACATTGTCCATGAGAATATTTACTATAATATATAATATAATATATGTCGCTATCTTCTATAAAAAGTCCCTATATCTAAAGTATATTCAAGTTACCCAGGAATTTGCTCTTCCTGAAATAATCATCTGCGAACTGTCCTTAAATATCACACTTCACTTCTTATTATGTTATAGAGCCCCTGATTATGACATCGTACATGCAAACAAGTTAACTTCACTACTAACATGGGCATCCAACTGCCCACACACTCTCATCTTTCTTGGTGACCTCAATCTACCTCTTATTAATTGGATCCAAAATGAATATACATCTGAACCCATACATGCAACCTTGTACAATGCTGTAACTAATCTGGGTCTTGAACAACTAGTAACCGACAACACTAGACTTAACAACTTCCTCGATCTCATCTTCTGCAACAGTATAAACTCAATTTATGGACTACAAATAAAATAACTCTTTTCAAACAGTGACCATAGCACTATTGACTTTTGTCTCAACGTACATCCTTACAAAAATTATCACAATATTGGGATCCCCAACTATAACTTCTGCACAAGAAATCCACCCATGGCTTCTACAATTTTGTAAACAATAAATGTAAAGACTCGAGATCCATCCCATCCCTAAAGGATATAATGGTAAAGACTGTAATGACGAAACCATTAAAGCCAACTTCTTTAACACATTCTTCGGCTCAGTCTTTGTAAACAGCAATGGCTCACACCCAATATTTCATTGTCAAACCACAAACAATTACAACAATCTAATACATATAGATTTTACAGAAGATAAGGTTGAAAAAGCACTATGCAATTTAAAACCATCACTATCTATTCGACCCGACGGACTATGTGCATATTTCTTTAAAAAGCTTTCCACTGCCATAGCAGAACCTCTAAGCATAACCTTTGAAAAATCTTTCACTACCAACTCCTTGCCCAATCTATGGTCACTAGCCATGGTCATCCCTATTTTCAAAAAAGGGGACCCCAGCCTAGTTGAAAATTACAGACCAATCTCTTTATGTTGCATCACCTGCAGAGTCATGGAATCAATTATAAACCAATTCATTATCCTCCACTTAAAGACAAACAACCTACTCTCTAATAAACAATTTGGCTTCAGGAAAAAATATTCTGTAATCTGCAACTCCTACACTGCAAAAACATATGGACTACACAACTCGATCAGGGCAAAGCAACAGACGCTATTTACATAGACTTCTGTAAAGCCTTTGATTCAGTGGTACATGACAAACTACTTTTAAAACTAAAGTCTTATGGTATCTCTGGACACCTACATAATTGGATAGCTTCCTGTCAAACAGGCAACAAATGGTCAAAATAGGGAGTGCTCTATCAAATTCTGTACCTGTTAACAGTGGTGTCCCCCCAAGGGACCATTCTGGAACCAACTGTCCTTATACTTTATATAAATGACCTTTGCGATCATATTAAAAGTAACTGTGTTTTATTCACTGATGATGTAAAACTATTCACCAACACCGACAAAACCGCTATCCTTCAAAAAGACCTTGACTATATGTCAGAATGGTCCAACAAGTGGCAACTTCAAATCTCAACAAACAAATGCTCTGTCCTACTGTACATATTGGCAAAAAAAATCAGAAAATAAAATACAAGCTGAATGGTCATGACCTTGTAGATGACTCCCACTATGTCAAAGACCTTGGAGTACTCATCTCTAATGATCTTAAGTGCTAGAGCCCACTGTAAAAACATAGCCAAAAAGGCATTAAGAGTTGTAAACTTAATCCTGCGTAGCTTTTTCTCCAGTAATATTGTACTACTAACTAGAGCATACAAAACATTTGCTAGACCAAT
>JAOYMU010000283.1:21260989-21278557 GCA_025802295.1 Psammodynastes pulverulentus
ACTTTAGATTTATATACCGCTTTACAGTGCTTTTTACAGCCCTCTCTAAGCGGTTTACAGAATCAGCCTATTGCCCCTACAATCTGGGTCCTCATTTTACCCACCTCGGAAGGATGGAAGACTGAGTCAACCTTGAGCCTAGTGGGATTCAATCTGCCAAATTGCAGGCAGCTGGCTATAAGCAGAAGTGGCCTGCAATTACTGCACTCTATCCTCTGCGCCACCGAGGCTGTTAGCAACAATACTGTGTATATTGAAATGTAGAATATAGATATTATGCTTTAGACCCCAGACGTTCCGTTGCCGTCACATGATGTATTGCAACATTTTTCCTTTTGCAGACCTGGGGTGAATGTGGCCTGCATGTGACGCCTCCGGCCCATAGGCCACCAGTTTGACATCTCTGCCTTAGACAGGCTTCTCTTTACAGGTAGTCCTCGACTTACAACAGTTCATTTAGTGACTGTTCAAAGTTACAACTACACTGGAAAAAGTGACTTATGGCCATTTTTCATACTTACAACTGTTGCAACATCCCCACCGACCAAATTCGGACACTTGGCAACAGACTCATATTTATGACTGTTGCAAAGTCCTGGATTCACGTAATCACCTTTGGAGGCTTTCTGACAAACAAAGTCAATGGGGAAGCCAGATTCATTTAACCACCCTGTTCATAACTACAGTGATTCACTTAACAACTGTGGCAAGAAAGGTGGTAAAATGGGGCAAAATTCAATTAACAATTGTTTCACTTAGCAGCCAAAATATTGGAGTCAATTGTGGTCATACGTTGAGGACTACCTGTATACCTGTGATCCTCAAGCAGATCTGTGATGATCCATGAGATGCTCTTAAAACTTCTCATGGTCACTGCCAATTAGCTGGCTGGAACTCACTCACTCCTTTAGTCCTTGCTTCTTCAAATTAGCTGACCATCAGCTCCTTCAGTCTCATATGCCCCTCCAAGATAATGTCATGCAACTTGCATTTCAATCAAGAGATCCTTCTCTGTGGGACTAATCAAGTGATGGTACTTGATTAGATATTTTTCATATCAGTATCTGGAAGCCCTGAGACTCCACTTCTAACAGGAAAGGGGAGGAGAGTACAATATTTTCCCCATTCCCAACTCATATGTTTTCATCAAAGGAGTAAGCTAGTTACTGTTTCTGCTTTTCTGGATTACATGAGTACTTTTGTTTCTATTTGGTTTTTTTTTTTTTGTCATTTGTCATTTGTATTTTGTTATTTGTGTATCTCACCTATGTTGGGCTGTTTTTGACTGATTTTATGAAAACGAATCACTACCGAAAGCTAGTTTATTGAAGTATGTAAGTGATAATGCAGTAGCAAGAAATGAGAATTACAGTAAAACACAGAAAATAACCAAAATGCGGTAAATACAGTTATCAACTCTGCAGTCAGTGTGCTAGGCTGTAGAATTGTGATCTCCCATAACCAATCCAGAAAGAATACTGTGGGACGTATGACATGATCTAAAAGTCAGATTCCCTGAGCTGGAGATCCACTTCCTGAGATCCCTATGCATTTCATGTTAAGAGATATGATTATACAGTACTGCAAAGCTAATCATTTATGGGGTACATGAAGTAATTCAAGCAGCAAATAAATAGTTACATTTCATTTAGATTTTTCAATGTAGTACACAGTTTAGTTTTAAAGGGCCTTCTAAAATAGAGTGAATATGAAGACATACATCAGGAAAAGTATAACAATTATCTTGGTCACCAATGAGCAAGGCTATGATATATTAATAAAATATAAATTGAATAGATGTGTGCAACCTTCCAGTTGGGCAAAATATTGGAATTAGTTGTAAAACAAAGTCCCAGTTTATCTGGAGGGTGCCCAGTTAAAGAATGCCTATGGATGTTGCTTAAGGAACTATAAACAATATTAACTTTGTTTCTTAGGAATTTACTGGGGCTGGATCCCTTTCCAATTGATTATGAAAAAGACATTGTGGAATTATTTGGTTTTCAATGGGTTACTGAAATTGCTTTAGTTGAATCTTGTACATTTCTCTTTGGATTATTGAGGTATGATATTATTTTTATTGTTTGTTTGTTTGTTTATTTAATTCATTAAACGTGAAACTCAGTCAACTGAACATTTAAAAATGTATCACAAATATTATTGACTGGCACTGATGGTTGATACGGATTGCTGCCAACATCCTAAGTATCGACCAAGTATCTTCTTAAAGTGTATGATGTTCCGAGTAGCACAGGTTTTTTTGCAGTTTCACTGGTGTTATTGCAGGAAGCTGTAATTCTTGATGTATTTTGTAAAATTATTATACATTCTGCCAAGTGCCCCAATGACAATAGGTATCACTGTCACATGTTTCATCCATAATCGCGTAATTTCGATGGCCAGATTGTGATATTTCATGATTTTTCCAATTCTTTTTCTTTGACTCTGGTGTTTCCCAGAGTCAGTACAGCAATATCAATAAATTGTGTGCTTCGGTTTTTGATGACTGATATCTGGCATGTTGTGTGCTAAATGACGATCTGTCTATATTTGAAAATCCCACATTATTATGATGATGATTATGGTTATTATGTCCTGGAATATATTGTTGGTTAATAGTTGCTCCATATTTCTTAAAACCTACATATTCTGTTCTGACTATTTGTTCTGAGGGCTTTCACTAGCTATATTATTAAAGTGTGCTGTTACTGAACTTTAATTGAAGTTAAAGCTGTTTATAAAAGATACTTCTAGTAAAGATTGAAGAATCCATCTTCCTCTGCAAAGATGTTTTACCTAGGCTGGCAAGCTTGTTGGCAGGGATGATTTGTAGAGATAAATGTTTTGAAAAAAGGAAGTCTAACAAGTATAATGTGTGTGCGTATGCGTGTGCTGCATGTATATATAGATATGTCTGTGTAGAGATACATGTATGGTTTGAATCCATTATTTGGGTATCTACTTTTACTTTCAATAATATCTTTTTCTTTTAATTCTGACAGACAATTTATATACAAATTAGAAAACCTTGTTCAGTCAAGTTCATCTGACTTTGGTAAATTTTAAAATATTTTTAATTTATATGTGCCTTACAACAGTTTGTACAAAGTGTGTGTGTGTGTGTGTGTGTGTGTGTGTGTGTGTGTGCACAAAGATATATGGAGTCTATCCAAGACATACATGTACAGGTATATATGGATATACGTTTAATATGGTACATTTAATATTCCCAACCCTTGGTCCACAGACCAACACCAGGCTGCGGCCTGTTGGGAACCGGGCCATGCAAGTGGCGGGTGAGCACACAAAGCTTAATTTGCGCATGCACGGCATCTATGTTGCGCATGTGAAACCATCCCCCCACACCAGTCCGTGGAGCCAGAAAGGTTGGGGACCACGTGCAAAGTAATTGTTCTTGTAATAATTCCTAGACTGTTACGATTTTAAAAAGCTATCAAATTCCATCCTATACGGATTCTGGCTCTTTTTTTTTTAACCATTTGTAGTCTTGTTTAGGAAAACTTAGACCGTGATGAACCACAGCCCAGATTTTGTTTCCCTTGGGAAAACCTCAGCCAGCATATCTAGGCAGAACAGGAAAAATTTTACTTTTTAAGTAGTTCAGGATGAGTTTCTAGCTTTGATACACGCGCTCCTCAAAATGTGCAAATTTGTTCGCAGCATCCTAAGAGGTCTAAATTCATTTATGAATTGGCTTATTCTTGTTAAACTTGTGTAGATGATTCAGCTCAGGGGTGGGGGTCCCCTTAATATACAATTATGATACTATGTGAGGGTGAAGGTTCGTTCTCCAAGCTTGTGGGGTGGTTTCTGAACGTTTCGGTGTGTCAAGTGGGAGTCTTGTGATTGACACACCCACACCTGAAGACGTTAGAAACAGAAGAACGCTGACACTGACATCCCCTAAACTCCACTGAAGATGTTACCTAGCCTGGTAAAAAAACATTCAGAAACCAACCCACAAGTTTGGAGGACGAATCTTCATCCTTGTACTACACCCAAGCTACAGATATTCGAACTATTGCAATGATGATATGTGTGGACGGTTCACCCTTAATGTGAACATCAAGTAAAATTGTGTAGTGCACGAACTCCTTAAGAGCCCATCCTTAATTTCTAATTTATTTCAGGTCAAGCTGCAAACCGTCACTTAGAAGCACACAATATGAGACAAAAATGTGTTGAGTTCCTGCAATATGTGAAAGTTTTCATCTTCAGGTGAGATGTCAAGCATAAGTCCTGTTTCATCCATTCTGTATATTTTATGTTGTGTGGTACTATGTCTCCATGAATTTCCTCAGGTATCTGGAACCACATGAAAAAGAAGATGAGTTGTTCCATCCATATGAGAAACAAGAAGCACAACTCCCTTCCTTGATTGTTGAAGAACTCTATTCTTTGACATTGCACATTGGCCGCCTATATGACCTCCCTGCTTGCATTCTAGAAGGAAATACCATTCTGCCTCAAGCAAAGGTGGTCTGTCTTTTTTTCTTCATAAGTAATATTATCAAACTTGAGGATCATGCAGAAATACAGACTATATTATTTGTAAATATTGCAACATTGATGAGAAGCCACAGGGGTATACTATAAGATATGACACAAAGTCAGTACCATTATCAAGTGATGACCTAAGAGGTAATGTTTCTAGGGCTCATCTCTTGGCATAGATATGGAAGATCTCTAACTTCTAGGTCAGTTCCCAGGAGCTTCTCATTTAACCTGTTGAACTTCATACATAGGTCCTGGTCTTTCTTCCCCATTAATTCTGAATTTGGAGAAGATTTTGTCTCTAGTATGCACATGTGTGAGATACTGTACATTAGGATGTCTGCCTTCTAGAACAGGTGTCCAACCAGTGGTGGTCCGCGAGAAAATTTTGGTGGTCCACAGTGGTCCACAGTGCACCCGGATGGAAGAGCTGCTCCAGGATGACCAATGGACCAGACCTGTGACCAGAGCTTTGGAAAGAGAGATGAGAGAGAGATATGAGAGAGACAGGGGGAGATGAGAGTGTAAGAGGGAGATGAGTGAGTGAGAGAGAGAGATACAGAGAGATAAGAGAGAGAGAGATGAGAGATTCCAGTGTTTTGTATTCTGTGGGAAACAGGTCCAAATGACTCTTTGATTGTTTAAGGTTGCAGAAACAGGCAGCTAAGTGCCTGAAGGACCCCATCCTGACACGGGAGACCAGGCATTTCAGCCAGCAGCATACTGGATTCCTATTAGTGGTCCGTGGGATTTAAAATTATGAATTTGGTGGTCCCTGAGGTCCAAAAGGTTGGAGACCCCTGTCTTAGAGGCTTTCTCCACTTGAAGTTTATGTGAGTTGAAGTTCAAAACCTCTAAGGGCACCAGCTATGAGTGCTATTAATGATCATGCCCCCAATTGAAATTATTTTGTTTACCTGTTCCTCTGATATCAGCTTCTCCACTACTGTGGTGCCATATTTGGCTTTGATATTGGCAGGCACCAGACTGCTTCTCTTTTCCTGAAGGGGCTTCCCTTCCGCTTTAACGTTTTGTACACCTGAAGCCAAGCAGTCTTTGGCATTCAAAACAGTCTTGGCTTCTTCAGTGTCCTCATAGCAGCTCTTTATATTTCTTCTGGGGGAACTGAAAAACTCAGTTCGTACAGAATGATGTAACTTGCCTGTTGATTCATCTGAATTAAAACTGATGGGTTCTGCTTTTTCTTGGACAAACTTGGCATGTTCTTGGGAACTTGTAACCCTTTCCTTCTGGTGATTTCCAAGAGAAAGTTTGCTTTCGAAGCTATCCTTTCTTCCAACACATATTTTAGGTGATTCGTGGTGAATATATTGGACAGAAGTTTTGGAATTGTGGTTCTGTTTATTGTGGGGTTTTGCTGGAAAGTGATGTGTGGAAGGAGGTGTTTGGCAGAGGAATTCATCTCTTGTTTTATCTCCTTCCAGATTCTTGGAGCTGTCCCAAGAGTTTGCACTGGAGGTCCTTGAAGGAAATCCTCTGCTGGATGGCACCCCAGCCTTGTTATATGTGACCTGCTCCTTGTTTTTGTAGCCAGGCTTTTCTGGAAGACAGAGAATAACATTTTGCAGGTATTTATATATTACAAGTTCTCTAACTCCAGGTGATATTACCAGCCTGCTAGTCATGACCTCTTCTCTGATATTTACTTCTATCCTCCAATCAAAATTCTCTCCCAAATCACTTTATATTCTAACCTTCCCCAATCTGACTCCTTTCTAAGTGATTACATCTATTGTTATAGTAACTGAAGAATATTAAAATTGCAAGCTATGACACAGGCTGGAGAAACCTTATTGCCCACTTTTTCTTCCAAAAAGGCATTCAGTAGCACACCTGCTAAGTGACATATAGAGTAATAAACAAGAAAATCATTTGAATAATTCCATCTTTGTGTGTGATGTTCAACTGTCAAGGATCTTCCAGGGATATATTTTGCGGAATTGCATAGTCCATTTTTTAATGAATTATGCAAAAGGTTCTACAAAACAATGCAAAAGAAAAATGTATTTTTTCTCATGGGACCCCTTTACTGGAATTCCTTGGATCACAACAGATAGTAAAATCACCAATATGGTATATTGTTATTACAAAAATTTATGGTAAAATCAGACTTGAATAATATTAACTTTTATTGTTAAATATATTATAGAACTTTGAAAGATACATGCACATAAAAACCTAAAACAAAACTGAACAATCGGCTGAAATGATGGTATGAAATGATTATGTGAAGAAAAAGTAAAGCATTTAGTCTTCTTAGCTTGAAAAAAATGTGGACAATAAATTAAGGAGGAATAGTAAAATCATGCATGATGTTGAAAAAGTCAATAGCGTTTTTCCCCCTTTCATATTAGCCCTTGAGTTCATCTAAAATGAAATGTTCCAAATTTCATTTTAGAATTGCTTCAACTGCTTCTTCTAGTTTCTTGTGGGACTATTTCTTCTGCACCCTATGGATTTCTTTGGCAGTGAAGTTGACCAGACCCATAGCCATTTTCCCTGTTCTTTAACAAAAAGAAGATTTATCAGACTGGACATTGAAGGTGCATTCTAGATTCTACTGCACAAACATTTGTGGAGGTTGTAGCACCATAGTTGAAAGAAAAAAACTCCAAGCTTGCAACATAGTGATTGGTATCTTCACATGGATGGCATTATCAGTAAATAGCAGCAGGGGTGGGATTCTACTGGTTCAGACTGGTTCGGGTGTACTGGTAGCTCTGAAGATCAGCTGGTAGGGAACCGGTTCGCTCCCATGATCTGCTGTTGGGCCAACCCACCGCCTCTGCTCTTAGGTCCTTTTTAGCATGTGATTACAGAACTGGTTGTTATACTTGCAGCATCCCACCCCTGGTATACTCAGGTACTCAGGTTGTACTGCAATGTCAAATTATAAGGTGCAAGATCAAGCCTAAAGCTTATAAAAATGTAACCATTTAAATTAGATTCAAGTCTTTAAGGGGTCTTGAGTTTCTCTACACATCACCATCTAGTCTTGGTGAAAGTATAGATTGCCAGGTTTGAATTAGTAATTTGAATTCAGCCATCCCCTGGGTTTATGGGAACATAACTTTCAGAATTCCTACCTGGCTAGGGAAGAAATAGGTAGTGGTTGGGATAATGGTCACGTATTTTGCTTTTCCTTAGTTTCAAAGAAGATTGATCAGACATTAGCAAATAGCTCATAGAATCTAGGAATCTGTTTCAGTCTTTACTAAACAGTGTAGAAAATAGAAACTTCCCATCAATTACATATTTCCTACCTGGTGGACGATAGGTCATTTTGTTTACATGATATGTGGTGGCAGGCATTGGGAAGGCTGTGTCCATGGGCACCTGTTACACCCCCCCACAAAGAAATAAAATATGGATTATTTACATGTGAAATACTTGTAAGTTCCAGCACAAATAAGGATCATCGTTTAATATTTATAATTAATTAAATCTGCAATTCACTCTTAATATACCTGATATTTTTATAGACATTTGAACATCAGCTTTTATTGGATGCAACAATTGTGTTTTATGTATTGCATATATTGCATTTAATTATGCAGCATTTTATTATACTTTAAAAAGTAGTACTATGTACTAAATACACTGAAAGCATTGTATTTTGGATTAAATAAAAAGGAAAAAAACATGTTAGCATTTAATCTCCTTTAATGTCCCAGGTACACCAATTAAACAGAGGATAGAAAGGCAGGTCTTGAAAATAGATCTCATAACTGTTATGTTTACTGCTGCTGAACTGAAGAAAACGTCATAAAAATAAGTCTGACAAGCTTTCTGAAGTTGCCTCCTTTTTCCAAAGCATTATGTCAAGACTATGGGGACAAAGGAGGAAACTGCTCCAATTATGCTGCTTGCATGACCATTGCCAATATTTTCAACTTATTATTTTTCAGGGGAGGTTAAGAAGGGCCGAACGTTAAAAGAGGTATAATGAATATCTATCTCCCATTCATAAAAATTCTAGCACAGTAATAACAACTAGTAACACAAAAGGCAAAGAAACATCAGAATTGAAACATGCCTCAACTCCCAAGTAAAATCTATACCACTTCATTCATTTAAAATTGTAAAGCCATGGTTGTAAAAATCCAACCGTGACAAAAATGTAGCCCACTACCACCATTAGTACCTGAACCGCCAGGACAGGACCATTATAAAAGACAGCAGGCAAGAGGCCAAAAGCAACCTGAAAGTAGGTACAGGTAATATTGGTAAGCATCACTGAGGAGGCCACCTGAACCCTTATCCTCTTGATCTCTTATGAAGTGGGGACCTGAAACATGCCCATGACCTCTAGATGATTATGTGGCTTGGGCAGATTCTACTCAGGAAACATAAATGGGAACTGAACCATCTAAAACCTTGTAGGTTAACACCAGGCCTTGGAATTTGACTCAAAAACATATTTCCAACCTATACCATGACATTACACAGGTATTTTACTATTAAAATGGCAGCCCTCTGTTAGCAGCTGCATAAACTTTAAAGGTAACGCCATGTAAGGGGCATTACAATAGAGTATACAAACTGCAGCCAGAAGTATACAGGAAACCAGAGCTGAAGCGGAAACACATGTTTGTGGTATTTAACACCAATTGGCAAAAGGACCATTGCACTTAGTACCGACTTGCTTGTGTGTTCAGCTTTAGCCTGTTTCTTCCCCACTACACACTGGAATAGAACTTCAACTTTATCACCACAGCTTCTCAGAATTATGATGTATATAATAGGGTATAATTGGTATATTGATGCTAATACATCTTGAACTGTAAATGTGGAAAGAAAATGGAGGGAAGAGGATCAAATCTTGCACATTTCACAGGTGCAATGGTTGACCTTTCCTCTCCTATAACCATTATGATTTCAAAAATAGCCATCCTTATTCTTCAGCCTAATTAGTTCTTCCCAAATACATCAAACCCACAGTATTTATTGGTTCCTTCTCCAGTAGTTAAAGAAAATAGATGTCTTCCAATTATGGATTTATAGACAGGCATCAACAGAAAACTAATCAATCTTGGACCAAATAAACATTGTTCTCTCTGATGTCATAATCAGTAAGCAGAAATCATCCTGTAAGCAAATAATGGACTAGAAAAAACAATGAAGCTTAACAAATTTGATGGAACTGGAAGGAGAAGACAATGAATAAGAGAGATTGATGGGATCAAATAATTACAGGAATGTCCTGAAAGAGCTGCAAGTTATTATTAGGGACTAGTGATGGCAAACATTTCTTCATGCATTCATGAAGATTCAAGCAAGATTGTGGTACATACTAACTAGTTCTGTTGGTTGGAATTTGGATGTAGAAATAAGCCAATTGTCCTGAAAAAGATTAGGAGTATTATTAGGAAGTCAGAGGAATAATGAATGAGGAAGATGTAAATGTCTTGCAAAGTATCTGCTAGTACATAACATACAAATGTGTGTGATAGAAATCTGAAGTTGTTCGGCTAGTGACTAAAAAGCTTTTCCATAAACCTCTTTTCCAGGATGTCTATAGAACTTGAGCTTGTTTACAAGATTTTTGAAAACGTGAGTGAGGATTAACTTTTTATTTCTACAAATTTATACCCAACCCACCCAAATCAATCTGTGGGTCCCAAAAAGGTTAGAGTTATACATTACATAAAATTGTATTTTATGTTCTAGGCACTGTATAAAGTTAATCAAGTTGCTATTTACATTAAATAGCAAAAATAATCTAAGCATGATACAAAAGGAATTTAGATTTAAAACAAAATATGAAAAGAAAATAGAGGATATTTTCATCTGGAGCATCTAAGAATAAAGTGGGATAACTGCTTGATAAAAATCTACTCTGAAAGGAAGGATTTTAACTCAGGAATAGAAACAGAGGTAGAATGGTGGGCAAACAGAATAGATTAAAAAAATATATTACAAAGGATAGATCTTCCAAATATTTATGTTCCATTTACAGAGAGATATGAGCGAGAAATTATAAAGTTAAGAAGATCAGACAGGCAACGTTTAATAAGATCAAATGATACAATAATTCCAACTCTAATATGTATGATTTCTATCATTATATTGGTGATTGAAGTGGCATATAAATTCAAAAATTAAAAAAAAGAAAGACACTTTAGTTGGCAACACAGGAAATGACTTACCACAATTCCCAGCCTAGTTATTACCTTCATAATTATAACAGTAAGATCGGCAAATTAGCTTTGCATCTCCACATCCTGATCACTTTATAATATAGACATGAATATTACCCCTGTACTTCACTTAATATACATATTAATGTGTGTGCGTGTGTATGTGTGTGCGCATGTATGTATGTATGTAAATACACATACACACTGTATATTTACTTTAGACGTTTACTGAACTAATGTAACATAATAAACATGAGCTTAAGAACTGCATCATACACAATGTTGAGGAGGATTTTCAGGACCAACAAAATCATCCTTTATTATTTCAGTACTGAAATTGGTTAATTTCAATCCCATTTGCTTAGATGTATTGGCAAGATAAAACTAAGGCCTTTTTAAGGATTTAACTTATAGATCTTTGCTGAATATAGATTTTTATTACCTTCCCTTATTTCCTTGTCTCCAAATCAGCACTATAGGTACAATATTTTCTTTGCTTCCCCCTGAAGACCCTGAAAAAGTTGCAAAGATAGACTTGGCCAGTCCCCATGTATTTCACCTGATTGTCCACTTTGTTGACAATTCTTGGGCAGGAAGATATGTGGCAGCTGTCCCGTTGAAGCAGGTTGCTGCCAATTTCCTCCAGCTGTTGTAGATACTGGAGCATAGGACTGATTTCCTCTGACTGCTGGATTGCAGTATCAATCTCTGCCTCAGACTTTGGCGGTTGTTGGTACAAGACAGTAAATTCTTCAGGATGTTGTAGGTATCGGAGCACAGGGCTAATCTCCTCAGGGTCATGTCCATAATGGAGGAAGGGGCTAGCCATCTCTGGTGTCTGCTGGTACTCAAGTAAGCGACTAATTTCCTCAAGCCCCTTCTGACCCTGAAACAAGCCACTGGTCTTTTTTGGCTCATACAGATGCCTGGCCAGATTTACAAAACCTCTGGCTGGGAAAAGCACAATTATGATTATAAATGAGCTATATACATGCCAGGCATGTCCCAGAGTTGCCAACCAGATGTGGCTCCAAATCAGTTGCCAGAGGTGGCCAAGGAGAGCCCCACATGCCTGCCACATGTGGCCTGGACTGGCAGCAAGAGCACAGCAAGACTTACTGTTGTGATTTGGGTCTAAAAAACCAAGTGGCTTTGTGTAGGTCATAGGGCATCAGCACCTTTGTGTGTAATTGCCTGGCTGGGAGGGGTTACTTTTTCTCTAAGATGCACAAAGTTAAACCCTCCTCACAAACATGTATCTCACCTCTGCTGCCATGGTCTCAACTGAGGTGCCAGTGGAGTTCTCATGAATCAAGCAAGTCCTTGTCAAGTCTAGGGAGACAAAGAAGTGGAACTATGTGTAATTACCAAGGATGGTTGCTAAGAAACGCATTCCCATCTGTGAGCTAGAGTTGCTATGGGGACTCAAGTAAACAGAGTACCCTTCTGAGAGAGATGTTCCATAATGAAGTTTGCCCATGAAAAGTGTCAGAACTTCAGTTTTCCATTTACTGCCATAATATAAGAATGGTTATTTTTTTTAAAAAAAATAGTGTTTTGAATCCTTTTTTAAAAGACATATATGGCCATCCATCTTGTAAAACACAACTCTAGGTAGCTCCCAGCAATATGAAAAGCAAAAACAAGAAAAAGAGAAAACCGAGAACACCAGGTTTCTGATCCACTATCCCATACAATCCTTGGACTCCAAACTTACCATATCCAGTGCCTGAGGGAAAAACTAGCTTCTGGATTTCTAGAAGGCTAAAAGGCTAAACCTGCCAGATCTCAGGGAGAAGGGTATCTAGTTAAAAACTTAGGGTGTTGACAGTAAACTCAGGGAAATGATGGGCTCTCCTCACTGGAAGTGTGCAAGTGGAGGTTAGAAAGCCAGAATTTGCTGAACATGTATTCATTTTGACTATAGGGAGCTTTAATCAGGGCCCTGAATAACTCCTTTGAAAGAACTCTAAGCAAAGACACATGCATATGTATGCTATATGCATAGATTGTGCAAGGCTCAATGAGAAACAACAGATTTCCACTTAACCCAAGCAAGATTGAGTGGCTGGTTTTGGATGTCCCCAGATCTTGAGATTTTCCAGTTTTGATTCTGGATCAGGTACCACTCCCCAGAGAGAACCATCTCAATTTGTGGGTCTCTTGGATTTTTAGCTCCTGGTAGCTATGGCCAAGATGGCCTTTATATAACCCAATCTTGTAAACCAATTTCCCCTGTGGATCAGGAGGCCCTACTAACAAGTCATTTGTGCCTCCTGGACTATTGCAATCCAGTTTACAAGGGACTGCCTTTGAAGACCATCCAAAAGCCATAGTTAATCCAGAATGCATGACACAGGTAATCATGGATGCACCATGCACATTGAGCCATATAATACCACTAGTATGTGAGCTGCACTAGGTCTTAAGTTGGTAGGACAAGGGGCAAGGGGCAAGCCTACTCTGTTATGGTATTTGGCATACTCCCAAGATTCAGATAACCCCAATTTTATTGGTCTTCCAAAGACTTTGAAACTTGGTTCTTTCCCCGTGCATTGGACCCGGATGTTACATAAGCCTCTCTTGCAATGGTTTGGGACCATGAATGATTGTGGTTTGACCTCAATTATATTATATTTGTGTTGTTTGTATCTTATTTGTAATTATTCTCTTTTAACATTCTATTGTAAGTATAAGAATGGAAGGCATATTAATAAAGAAAAAAAATAACCAAGTGACAGTGAGCAAAATCGGTATATGTAGTACAGTTTTATGCAAAGCAGGGGGCATAACTCCAATTTTGCTCTTCATCAGGTCACTGAGTTATGGTTGAATAGGAGGAAAAAGTGAATAGCTATCTGTATGCATGTATGTATGTATGCGGGTGTGTTTGTGTGTGTGTATATATATAGTCAATTATGAAAAATTGGAGGGAGAAGATAAATTTGTGTATCTTGACAAAAAGTTTATTATATGTGGGGTAATGGATGGAGAACTTTTAAGATATGTAAATACTGGTTGAAAGGGAGATATGGTATGTGGCTTGTTACAAGGGATTGATGTCTAAGGAAGCCCAAATGGTTGCAGATAAGAATTTGCATCTGTTGATTTTGTCACAGGGAAGTGAAAATTGGATATATGGTGAAGAAACAGATATATCTCTTAATCTCACTTCCAAGATGAGTGACAATGTATTTGGATTTTATACAACTCAAATTTTCCTGGTGCAATAGGAAAAGGGAAGAGAAAATTATTTTAAAACTGATATACGTAATACTGGCTATATTATCACACTCATGGACCATAGGCACCGTGACAATGTCATGAAAACGAAGGAGAAAATTGGGATTGTCAAATATAAAATTCTATAGCAAATTGAAGTGAAGACAGGGCCTATGAAGGATTATATACAAGCACAACTAACTAACTAGCATTTCAGTAGCCAGCCCTGCAGGCCTTCTTCCAGGGCACTCCATTGCACATACACAAAATTTGCTTTTATCCTTTTTCCAGATTGATCAGCAGTTGATCAGCTGTGGGATTCGATTTTTTTTTCTACTGGTTCTGTGGGTGTGGCAGGGGAAGGATACTGTAAAATCTCCATTCCCTCTCCACTCCTGGGGGAAGGTTACCGCCGGTTCTCCAAATTACTCAAAATTTCCACTACCAGTTCTCCAGAACTGGTCAGAAGCTGCTGAATACCACCTCTGCAGTCGATCCTCATAATAATTCTTAATCCCCTTTACACTATTATTGCTCATTAGACTTTTCCTAGTATATGTACTTTAGTATATGTACTTTCAAAACTCTTGCGTTTCATCAAGAATGTGAAAAGTGCTATTTTGGTGGCAAAGAAGTCATTCCCAAATATTGAAAACTGAAGGAATGATGGATATATGGGAATAAAGGTGTCTTTATTCTAATACTAAGGTTCACATTATAACGTTTGATAGCTTGATACAGATTTCTTGCGTTGTATGTACTCGTGGTAGAATAATCAGTGAACTGGTTTTCCTTGGTTTTATACATTTGAAGTTTGAATATAACTGTTTACATTGTAACAAGGTACATACCCAGAGCCTGACCTCATCATAATCATTAAGTAGTAAGGCACAATGATTTCTAAAGTAACAACTTCTGTGCCAGAGTGCATGGACAAGCTACCTTAACGTATAACGTGCAAAGTAACTTTGAAGATGTCTGTCTCAAGACGTCTGGATACCATCTTGAAAGGCTAAATGATAAAGCCTAAAATACATCAAGCATCATAACCTTTTGCCTGAACGTGTCTCCCAGAAGAGGATTATTTGCATCTTACCACTGTTGGAAATTTGGTGTGTGAATTCACAGAAAACAACCTTCTTTGAAACAGTACCAAGGTTACTTGGAATTGGAATCCAATGTCATGAAATCTGTTGGTCCTTTCCCTAATAATATTTTAGCTCATTAAAATGATTTGTTTCAGTGAGTTAATGGTCTTGATTGAGTTTTATATGCAGTTCCTAAAACTATTAAAACATAACATTGTTGTTCTACTTATGTCAAGATAAGATTCAAGTTAGTCTGTACTTTTTGCTAGCTTTCCACAACTTGGTCACTTCCAGATATGACTAATCCCTATCATTGACCGCTATCATGCTGTTAAATGGATAATCTAGGGACAGTAAGAATTGTAATCTACATGAATTACATTTCAAAGGCAGCAGCAGGATGCTGAACATAATGGAAAGTCACGATATAAATATTAACACTTATAACAACAGTGGATAGTTTCTCTTCTCTTATTAGCTGTGGACAATAAAATAGGACACAGAATTGAAAAAGGTACTTGACTCAAGATTCAATTTTATTTAATTACCAGTTTGCAAAAGCAAGCAGCAACCATGGATTAGAAAATGATAAAATTATAAGAGAATAGGAACTTAATTTATTTTCCTATCTTTTCATCATACTTAGTATTAGGAACCGTGCTTCACAGAAAATTGAGTTATTATGCCTTATGGCGATTCCATTCAGACTTTTTATACTCAGATGGAGCACGACGAAACCACTCTGACCAAGATCCATCATAGATGGCCACATCTGGTTTGCCACAAAGATATGCTCCCAAGGCAATCTGGCAGGCTGTAATCCCCTTGCGGCACGTGGCAATCAATGGCTTTGAAAGATCCACTTTTTTGTCCTGGAACATGCTCCGGATTTCTTCTTGGGGTTTCTCAAAGCCTTCCTCGGTCAAGAAGTTGAAGAAAGGAATGTTTATGGTACCTGGAATGTGACCTGGTTCTATCCCTGGAATAAGAGAAAGAGAAATCACTCAACCAAGTCATAAAAAGTACTTCCCGTAACTATTATGGTCAAAATCAATTCAGTCTTATTATAGCCTTAAGGCCAGATACAAACAAAATATTGAATAAAAGAAGTATTACATCTTTCTACATATATGTATACATGCATAAGAGGAAAAACAATAAGTATAATAAAAGTCTAAAATAATTAGGAACATGGTTACTAAAAGAAATGCAAACAAAATAGTATAAGAAGTTTTAATCTTTAGTAATAGATAGGGTACAAATAGTAGCACAGAACTGGGATTGTGGTTAAATAATTTGAAATTATCAATTATTTCTAATACAAATAAGTTGAATAAAAGATAAGAGATAATGTTGGAGAGAATGTGGATTTTGGCGATCGTGAAGATACATCCGAAGAACCAAATCTTCCTTTCTTATGTATAGCACTGGGTGAAATATTGTTTATGTCATTTATGTTTTAAAATCAATAAAAATTTTTTTTTAAAAAGAGATAATGTTGGTTATATGGGTGATTGATTGTTAAATCAAATCTAAATCTAAATCTAAAGTGCTATTGCTAAATGTAAAATAAAAAGCTTTACAAATATCTGTTTCTAATAAGTCTCAACTCCAGAATTTACTGCATTTAAATATAGATCAAGATAACTGCAGATTTTTGGAAAAGATGGATGAGAATTGCCTTTAACTCTATATATCTTAAAAATCCACCATTTTTTTAAAAAAAAGTCAAATTTAAAGAATGCCTTAATCTTGCATTTAATAATGAAATGAAATGCAATATCCTAATTACAATTATTTCATAATCACTTCAATAATTTAACCTTAATAGATGAGATGAAACAATACACATTGACATCTGGGGCATTAGCAACATGGCACTGTAGCAACCCTGCTCTATGAGTGCATCCTAGTGTGAACCTACAAAAAACAGTTAGTTAAGATAGTTAAGGAATAACTATCTTAATTCATTGCCCTTTGTTGGATGGGTTTCTGTATGATTTTTACTGAGTGACTAGATCCCATCTTGTTTCTCTGTTTTGAGTTGAGCAAGACATTTGTTAAATGAGTTTTGCCCCGTTTCTTGATACAGATGTTAAGTGAATCATTGTAGTTGTTAAGTTAGTAATATGGTTGTTAAGTGAGTCTGGCTTCCCCATTGTTGCTTGTTAGAAGGTTGCAAAAGATAATCACATGACCCTGGGACACTGCAACCATCATAAATATGAGTCAGTTGCCAAACATCTGAATTTTGATCAGATGACCATGGGAATGCTGCAACAGTCATAAGTTTGAAAAGTGGTCATAAGTCATTTTTTACAGTGCTGTTGTAACTTCAGTCACTAAATAAACTGTTGTAACTCGAGGACTACCTATAATCCAGAAGCCTTTGCATACATAAGGTAAAGGTTCCCCTCGCACATATGTGCTAGACCAGTGATGGCGAACCTATGGCACACGTGCCACAGGTGGCACACAGAGCCATTTGTGCGGGCATGCAAGCCATCGCCAAACTTACCTGCACTGCGCATGCGTGTGCCTCCCAGCTGATTTTCGGCTCGTTTGAGGCCATTTTCGCCCTC
>JAOYMU010000283.1:21382894-21393830 GCA_025802295.1 Psammodynastes pulverulentus
CGATAAAACATTTTAAGAATGTTTTCTTTGTAAGAAACGGCTTTGGATATTTTATAGTTTTTGGTCCAAATTTTTTCCCAGTCCCCCGGAGAAATCGCATAGCCAAAAATTTTTTCCCATGCAATCATACAGCCCTTGGTAGGTCCTTGATCTAGTTTAGTGTGAATTAAATATTTGTACATATTGGATATAAATTTTAGTTCAGGTCCCAAAAGAATTTTATCCAAAGGCTGTAGTTGTGTGTAAAAGCCAAACTGGTCCCTATCTTTGATATATCTCGCCTGGATCTGCAGATATATCCACCAATCTAAAGATATACCTCTGTCCTTCAATTCCTGCATTGATGTCAGGGTACCATCTGCATGGAGAAGCTCTATCTTCAAATGTGGCAATTTTAATATGCCGAAATATGCAGCCAAAGGACAAAGAATTTTTTGGTGTTGGAGGTTTAATCACTTTGTAAGTTTGCATCATCAAAAACTGTTCTTTCCAGCATCATATACTGAGAACAACTTTTATAAAAAGATTGTTCACATTAGGCAAGATTTTGTAAAAGGATTACTTACCTCAAGAATCAGCTTACAGCTCCTTATGCTTGTGCCATTCATTTGACATGTCTTAGGTGGTTTCCTGCAAGGAAGACTTGTCATAAGGCACACAAATTTCTAAATTTTGCACAGAAACAATTCATTCACACAATACAAGATAGCTGTTGTAGGATCAGTTAACTTGAATGCAGGAATAAGTAATTAATTTAATATCACTGATAGAGTCATTCTCTAGCCAGGCTCAATTCAGAATATTGATGCTTATGTGTATAAAACTGTAACATAAATTCAGAAGGAAATAGATAAAAGAGAAATTTCCCAATATCTCTAAATCTATATTTTAAGATTAACGGAGGAGATCTTGCCATTTGGTCCTATGCTGTGATAGCTTGAATCTGACCTTTTTAAGAGGCAACATTCCAACTATGAATTTTGGAAGGAATATGCTGGAAAAACATATTTGTACACAAACTTTGGAAGTGTAATCTGACTACAGGACTACTATTTTTGAAATGGTATTTTTTGTGTTTTAATTCTGGTATGGTAAAGCTTCATTTGCATTATATACATCCTGGATTCTTTGAAAGGAAAGGCAGCATCTGAGAAAATACATAATAAAGCATGCCTCCATCTCTTTTCAGATAATTCAAGTTCAGGTGCCAGTCTGCTATTCCCATTTTAGATACCCCAGATGAGTAAGTTTATTTTTGAATAATAGCAACTTATAGAACAATATCAATATTTTAATATATCCATTTCAATTGATAAATTTTAATGCATAAATTTAAATATTTTATAAAACTAACAGGCAGGTATAACAAAAGCAATCACCACAGTCAACTGGCTGCAGCCAACTTGCTACGGGACAATTCAACAAATACAAAAGTTAAATTAATTTTGATGGCACCATGACCAATAATAATAAATTAAAGAAAATCAATCCAAAAATATAAGTGTTACAATATTTTTGACAAAAACATGGTCACCAATAATAAAAGTAACTGAATGAAACAATACAGCATTGAATTGTCCCCCGGCATGTTGTCCTGTGGTAAGTTGGGTGTGGCAAGTTGTCCCATGGAGATTTGGCCATGATAAGTTGGTCACAGCAAGTTGGCTGTGGTGAGAGTAGACCATGGTGAGTTGTCCTAGACCTAGACCCTTCTCCTAGGGCTCCAGAAAGGTTTGAAAACCTAAATAAATAAATAGTAAAATAACTCCCAGTATTCCCCAGCCAACTTGGGGAAACTTGCCAAGGTTGAGAAACGCTGTTTACAGATTACAATATTGTCAAATGTGTTACAAGTTAATTTGTTAAACTTTTAACCAAAAATTAAGAATGCTAAAAAAATTGAGTTTGACTATTTTGATGAAGACTATATATGAAAAAGTTTTACTATCAACTCTGAAATTGGTGTTGATCTCTTGGAGTGATTAGTATCCACATTTTGAGAATCTCAGGGACTAATAAAATTCTTATAAGACGGAAGTTGCAAATTATTAAGGGGCAGGGTTGTAAGTATTCGAAATCAATATTTTCCTAAGAGTATTGAAGACAATGTGCTTGGTGGCTTTATGAAAGTCATTGGAAACCAATATTCTATATATTTCTTTGACAAGAGATTAGATTATTTTTTTCCTATTGGTGAATGACTTGAATAGACCTAGGACAGGGCAAATTGTTTTTTATCTTCTAAATGCATTTTACTGATTACTTACTCATATGTGACCGAAGCAGTGAGTTGGCATTGCCCTTTCATAGCACTTTTCACAGGGATCCAGGTGCAAACGATTGTCTCAAATGAGTCATATAAACAATCCAGATCTGAAGATTCTGTTAGTAGAGAGGTGAAAATCTGTTGTGTCATTTCATTCTGTGTTATGTGAAACTCACTGCGCCAGGCAGTTCTGCGGCCAAAAGAAGGTTTATTCCTCCACCCCCTTTTCTTTTTACTGGATGAGCAGATTTCATTATTGGAAAAGATATTATGGATATGGCCAGCCATTGAGCAACACTTTGGTTATGAAATAAATATTCATTACATCATGGGGTACTTCTTTTTTTAACCAATGATGGGTGAACAACTAAGTTGCCCTTTACTGTTTTTCTTATAAACTGGTCTGAGATGTTGATTTCAATAACAAATTATATAAAATGCTTCTGGCACTTAGCCTGCTTTTTCTCATGGAAACCTCACACCTAAGCTAGCTCCTGCTTCTATTCCTTCTGGCCTTCCTTGTCATATATAAATGATTAGCGTCCCCTTCTCCTACTCACTTATTTGAAGCATACTTTCCTAACTTGGGTTTGGGTCAGAAAGCAGTGGGATAGTTCTGCTTATATACAAAAACAAATGTGGGATAAAGCCTCTCCCACCCATCAATCCATTCAATTCAGCCAGTTTCCCACTATCCCTGGAACCCTTTTCTCCTCTTCCTTTCATACCACACTGAACAGGAAGAAAGAGTTGAGGCTCAATATTTTCTATCTAAAATGAAGGCCCCACTACCCATCATGATAATTAGTTAGCCCAGTTAAATCATCACCCTGTTGCTCTGCTGGGCCTTGCAAGTGAACAGTTAGAAGAACAAGGTGAAAGAAGCATCAACTTCTACTCATTTTGCTACCTTGTTTTAAGTCTGAATCGTAAGGAGAAGGCAAGCAAATGGATAAAAATGCTACCATCAAGCAACAAAGCGAAGAGAGTCACTGATTGCATCTTTACTCAGGGATCCTTTTACAAAACATGCAGATGGCTGAATACTGGGTTTAGGACAGGGGTGTCAAACTGGATTTCTTCGAGGGCAGGATCAGCACTGTAGTTCTCCTCCATGAGCCAGCTTGCCGCAAGAGGAGGAGATGGGGCGGACGCCTCCTGCAGCACATTGCTGGCCAAACGGGGTTCAGGGGGGCTATGTATGCCCCCGTGCTGCATTTTGGCCAGAAAGGTGCTGCAGGAGGCCATCCAGGCTGAAAATGGGATACATGGGCACCGCATGTTGCCCTCCGTGCCCCATTTTGGCTGCCAGAGGCACTGCGGGCTTTGCTATTTCCAGGCCAGCCCCGCTGGCCAGATTTAAGTATCCCACAGGCTGGATTTGGCCCATGGTCCTCGTGTTTGATACCCCTGGTTTAGGAGATCTCTTTGGTGAACCATTGCACCTACAATATACACAATATACTATGGTTTTTGGTTGTATTTTACACTGGAAAATTGGGGCCTCAGGGGCGCAACTTAAAAACTACTAAATTAGCATTTGTCCCTGACATAGCTCTAGTGTTCATTCTGAAATATATACAGAAATCAAACTTACTCTGCCTGGCTCCTGATGCTTGGAAAAATGAAATAATGTAGAGTGGAATGAGCAGGCGGGTCTCCATAACCAGAGATTTGAAAGACTGGGGGAAATAAAAGAAGCAATCTCCATGAACCTCACCCTGCAAAGGTATGCATATTTCAGTTCACTCACTTGCTCTCCCACTCATCCATTTCCTCATTCATTTATTTTCTAGACACATCTCACAGAATTTGCAATTTGATTTTATTAGTGAGGCCATTCAGTTGAATCTGTTTGATATCTCAACAACTTTGGATAATATCAACATGGATAAGTTATTAGATTTTTTTTCATGAGGAGGGAAGTAGGTTTATTGTGGGACAATAGTTCTGCTCCTACTTATGGGAATTGTATTAAAAAGTATTTATGCCTTTGAATTCTGGAAACTATGCTGTTGTATACCATAAGGCTATTTTGCCCTGAGTGCTATTTTTTTTAATCTCTATGAAGCTGCTTCATTTTTGGGAAAGGAATCATCAATATGTTTGCTCTACTCATTTCTATTTCTATTTTTTTTTTACAATTTCTAAAACACCATCTGACTGAATTAATGGAGAAACTGTAAGTCAATTAATTGATACTTAATGTTGACAAAGTGGAGAATGTGTATATAGAAGTGAAAATCTTGCTTATTTTCAGTGGATCACTCTGTCTTGGAATTGTTAGATAGAAGATATCTGCGAATGAAAAACAACATAATTGGATATCTAAGTGATCTTTGAGGTGAGAAACACCTTTAAAAAGCTCAGCTTTTTAAACTAAGCTCAGTTTCTTAAACTAAGACTGCTAAGCTATTATTGTCCATACATTAATAATGCTTAGATTATTGTGACATGCTTTACATGGGACTATCTTTGTATTTGGTTTGGAAACTGAACTGGCATATGTACATCCATAGAAGCAGATTCATTGCTATAATTAGTTACCTAGTGAGGTTAATACTTTTACATGTGGTATATTTTCATTTTCATTTATTTATTCATTTATTGGTATCCCACCTTTATTATTCTTACAAATAATTCATATCTAACACACCTTCCTCCTTCTATTTTCCCCACAACAATGCAATGAGATGAGTTGGGCTGAGAGAGAGCAACTGGTCGAAGGTCCCCCAGCTGGCTTTCATGGCTAAAGTGGGGCTAGAACTGATGATCTCCCACTTTCTAGTCTGATGCCTGAACCACTAGACCAAACTGGCTCATATAGGCCTCAATTACTGAGGTTTTAAGGAGAAATCCAACTGTGTGTGCCTGGAACCACAAAATGCCATATTGCAGTCATTGCACTGAGGCTTTCTGTGTAACAATGGCTGTTTTCTGCAATGTTCTCTCTAGTGAACATCATTATGCACCTCCTGTTACATTCTTCTTAAGATTTACAATTCACCTAGGCCTTTCTACATGAATGTGGCATAAATGTGGTTTTTCTTTTGCTAGCCTTTGTTTTCATTTTCCAGGGTTTCTTTCTCTTGCCTGATTTTTTTTAAACAACTTGTTTGTCATGCATTTATATTTTATAATATCTGAGATTCATTTATATAGGAAGTAACATAAAATATAATAACAATATCAATGACATGGTTCCTAAAAACCATCAGTGTAACTGGGCACTTTAACAGGATACCCCTAGACATCAAAATACTATAAATTTGTGCCTGTTGAGAAACAGGCACCTTGCTGCGTCTGATTTTTAATTAGAATTAACATTATTTTAACATAAGCACTAATTGGGAGGCTGACATGCTGCCAAACAAAGCACCAGACTTCAAGATCAACTTTATTTCTAAGAATGTATCTGGGCACTACATGGTGTATGCAATTATTTCCCATGGGTTCATGGTTGAAAAATAAAATTGTTGACTAATTGCAGCCTAATTCTTCTGCTCAGAAATCAAGAATGGGCTGGGTAACACTTAGTCATAAGAGGAGCTTATTTTATAAAGCAGCTTTGGAAGGCTAAAGGGGAGATGGAGAGCATGTCCATCAGTTTACTTACTAATAAGTTGTTGTTTTGTGAATGGCTATGCCCACCATGGTGGCTGTTTTGTACATGGACAAAGTCTTCAATGGCAGCCATTTTTTAAGTGAATCCAAATCATTCTCAAAATTACAAATGGGTATGTATTTGCGGCACAAAATGTATATACCTTCTTAGTCTCCATAATCTGGCACTGTAAAAATGTATTCATAGCCAAAAATACCTTAGGGAACTTGGCCGTAAAGTATAATGAAGTATCCTTTTCAGACATTTTTTCTTGATAAGGAACAGCTTAAAAGATGCTACCCATTGACTATGCAAATGTTCATTGTATTTCATTTCCTGAGTACATTTTCAGTCATTATTCTAATCACCCTGACATTTACACTTGAAGTGGAAAGTTTCTCGAAATGAATTCTTCTTTAAGTAGAAGCTCTCAAAATAAATGGATTCTACACACTACTTTAGGCAGTTGAGTATTTTCTTTTGAAACCTAAGATTTCTTCAGAGCTGTTTCTTTGTCTTTATCAACAACATATACATAAGGAAACAAAGCAATAGATAACAGGATTCTAGAATTAAGAAGAAGAAGAAGTTGATTCTCTTTTATTATTAAAATAATTTCAGGATATTTATTTTTTAAACAAATTTATCAAATATCAGCTTTTGATATTTTGATATAAATATCAAAACTATATGCTAAATCTGATAAAAAAGGTCTACCTAATTCACTGTATTGACCTCAGACGTCACCAGTCAAAATAACCTTTTGGAATTTTTGCCCCCAAAGATGCTGTTTGTTGCAAAGAGCATAGAGAGAATAATAATTTTTTTTTAAAAGAACCACGAGAGAATAATTTTCAACAAAAAAAGAGTAAGAACATGAAAATAAAATGGAGAACATCCAGGACATCAAAACAAAAGAATATCCTTTCGGGATCAAGCCAGTACTAACTTTATTGAGTATTTTGTTTCTCATAATAACCAATCAGATGCCTCTGCTTTGCTCCCAAACAGGAGGTGAAAATATAGCACAGCAATAATAGCACAGATTTATATACCACTTTATAGTGCTTTTTACAGCCCTCTCTAAGCGATTTACAGGATCAGCATATTGCCCCCATAATCTGGGTCCTCATTTTACCCACCTCGGAAAGATGGAAGGCTGAGTCAACCTTGAGTCTGGTGAGATTCGATCTGCCAAAATGCCAAATTGCAGGCAGCTGACTGTAAGCAGAAGTAGCCTGCAATTGCTGCACTCTATCCTCTGCGCCACCAAGGCGCATATGTGTCTCTCTTGCTGTTGTTCCCCTGCAAGTGGCATTTGGGGATACATTGCCGTCAGCCCAAGGGTAGTCAACCCAAAACTAATATCCCTTGATAACAACCTCTTTTCTCCAGGAATTTACTTAATTTCCTTAAAAGCCATTCAGGATAGTGTCCTGCTATTAAGGAGACCCAAATTCAAGGTCACCCTCAGCCGTGAAATATCACTGGGTAGCCTTTTCAACCAGTCTTTCTCAACCAAACCTCCTTCATAGGGATTTGTTGAAGGTCAGGAATGGAGTACTACATGTCCTATCTTTTGCTGCAGCACCCAGGACATGTTAAAAAAATCAATCAAATGTATAAAAAAATAAAGCAAGTTAAAACAGCATTCATTCATTTGGGTTTGCATAGCACGTGAGGAGTCTTTCCTTAATAAGTTCCAATTCTGAATCCTTCTTTCTTTGAGACCTTTGAGGGAAGGATGAAGTTGCAAGATGAGATGCATGAAAGCTGCCAGATTAAAAGTTTGCTTTAAGACAGCCTCTCTTAAACTACCCCGTTTAACATATGCATCCATTACCTGGTTTTATGGTAATCCTCTTCTAGTCTCATGAGCCAGGTTGGAAGTGCAGTGCTGTTGATCCTGGTTTTTGGTGTGACATCCCAGTGATAATCGCAGCTGCTGGATTATTAGCCTACCTATGTGCTACCATCAGAAAGAAGAATGTTCTGATGCTAATACATATTCTCAATCTTTATCTTTACCTTCACACAGGAAGCATCAGAATGAGACGAACCCTAAAGTACAAATACTTTGTAAAGTATAAAGTGTTTAAAAGATGACAGTCAAAAAACCCCAGGCCACAACATAGACCACTTCCGGATTGGTAAAGTGAGAAAATAGAGGTCTGATATCAAAGCTACAATTCAAGATGAAAGTCTGTAGAGATTCTCAGTCATCCAGGTCATGGTTGTTCCAAAGGTGCTTTTTCAGGCGGCAACTGGATTTTCTATTTATTTTCTTTGAAGACATTTCGCTTCTCATCTAAGAAGCTTCTTCAGTTCTGACTGGGTGGTGGGAAATGGAAGGATTTATATTGCTTGCAGACAGCTGGTCATTTGCATATTTTTAGAAGGTTGTTGAAGCACTTGGAGGTTTATCTGTGATCTTGGATGAGAAGCGAAACCTCTTCAGAGAAGACGGTTGGTAACCCTGTGACTATGCAAGCCACTTCTTAACGTGTCCAGATACTCCTCAGTTCTTTCTATCCAGTGACCATTTCACTCTGAGCCGAATTTGGTTGAAAACAGTTCTTTTGAAATTACAGTAAAATATTGAAATATACTGTAGAATACACATCATATCCAGTTCCAAGATGGTTACCTCTCCAGTTTTATTCAGCTTTTTTGAGAAGCCTTATCAGGCTGTTGGCACAGAGCACAGTTTTAGGTAGCCTCTAGTACCTTACTAAGTCATAGCACAGAAAACCCTTTTTGATCCTCTTTAGACTTCATCTGATGAAATAAATTGACTTGAACAAGGCTGTTTCCAATAATTGGGTTGCCCCGAATTGCCACTTTAAAACATAACTACTGTATTCCTTTGGAGGTGTCTATGGAGCTTCTCAGTCATCCAGGTTATGGTTGTCCCAAATGTGCTTTTTTCATGAGGCAACTGGATTTTCTATTTATTTTCTGACTGGGTGGTGGGGAACGGAAGAATTTATACTCCTTGCAGACAGCTGGTCATTTGCATTCTTTTAGCAAGTTGTTAAGGTCAACTGGAGGCTTATCTGGGTCATCAGATTCATCTGAGTGTGGAGCCTTCTTGGAACTGTTGAAATGACTGTGTGGTAGATTGGAGATAGATGATGTTGTATCCCTCCCCCTCTGTTGAGAGAGGGCTGATGAATTTTGACATAGATGGCCTCTTTGACCCTTCTTTCAAAACAGAATTCCTCTTTGTCCAAAATATGGACTTTGCTGTCTTCAAAAGAATGGCCTTTGTCTTTTAAATGCAGATGGACTGCTGAATCTAGTCCCAATGGGTTTGTTCTCCTGTGTTGTGCCATACGCTTATGAAGTGATTGTTTTGTTTCCCCAATGTGCAGATTTGCACATGGCTCTCTGCATTCTACTGCATATACCACATTGTTCAGTTTGTGTCTGGATATTCCTGCAACATATGGAATGACTGTGTTGCTTCATTTATTGTTCTCTTCGTTGTCTATTATAGAGGAGCTCTGTAGGATCTTTTTTGAGATTTGATGAAGGCCCACTTGGGATAGCCACATATTCTGATGGCTTCCTTGATATGTTTTCATTCTTTTTCTTTCCCATCTTGCTGGTAGCCAGATCTTCAGCTCAGTGGGGTAGGTTTCTGGTGACTCCCATTTTGTGCTCTAGTGGATGGTGGGAATGAAAATGTAAATATTGATCAGCGTGAGTGGGTTTTCTGTAAATTTCAATGTTAAGGCTAGTGTCTTCCTTAATGTGTACTGCACAGTCCAGGAAGGGTAGACTATTTTCCTTAATATCTTCCCGTGTGAATTTGATATATCTGTCCACAGAGTTGATAAGTTTGGTGAACACTTCCAATTCCTGTGTTTTGATCTTGACCCAAGTATTGTTCATATACTTATACCAATGAGTGGGTAGAATTTCTATGAAGGAGTCTAAGGCTTTGGTTTCTACCTCTTTCATGTAGAGATGGCCAAAATGGGGGACACAGGTGAAACTATGTCACAGCAGTGTTTTTGTCTGTAGAAACCTTCATTGTATTTAAAATAGGTAATGGTCAAGCAGAGGTCCAGCATGGCACATATGTGGTCTGGGCTGAGGTTGGTTCTGTCACCCAAGGTGCTGTCTTTTTTTTATTACCATGACAGCTTTGGTAGTTGGAATGCAGGTGAAGAGGGAAGTCACATCATGGTTTCATCTGGGTCCAGTTTTAATTTCCAAACCTTGTGGCTAAGTCCTGTGAATTGTTGATGTGATAGGTGGTGTTGCCAAGTAGAACAGCTAATAAGGTGGTTAGATGTTTTGCACTATTGTAGGTGACAGAGTTGATGCTGCTGACAATTGGTCTGAGTGGAGTTCTCTCTTTGTGGATTTTGGGGAGTCCATATATGCATGGACATATATTTCTTGTCCTGCCCTCTGATGCTTTGTGGCAGCTCCTCAAATACTAGAATACTGCTATCATGTCCCCGCTAGTCCTTCTTTTCTCTAGACTAGTCAAACCCAAATCCTGCAACTGTTCTTCATATGTTTTAGTCTCCAGGCCTTTAATCATCTTAGTTGCTGTTCTCTGTACTTTTTCTAAAGCCTCAACATCTTTTTTTGTAGCATGGTGATCAAAACTGGATACAGTATTCCACTGACTTACTAAGGTTTTATAAAGTACTAATACTTCATGTGATTTTGATTCTATGCCTCTGTTTATACAACCAAGGAATGTATTAGCTTTTTTGGCTGCTCATATTTAATTGATTGTCCATTAGGACTTTAAGGTCCCTCTCACAGGTCCTGTTTTTGAGCAGGTTTTACCTAAACTGTACTTGTATCTTTGGTTTTTCTTCCTAAATGTAAAACCTTGCTTTTCTCCACATTAAATTTCATTTTGTTGATTTTTTTCTGAAAATGTTAAATTTGCATTTCATTTTCACATTCATTTTTTTCATTTTGTTATTCAAAGCAGATTTCTAGTTTGGATCATCTACAGCAGGGGTGTCAAACTCGATTTCATTGAGGGTTGTGTTTGATCTTGGGGGGCTGGGGTGGGTGTGGCCAGGGTGGGCATC
>JAOYMU010000283.1:21513031-21524035 GCA_025802295.1 Psammodynastes pulverulentus
AAATGAGTGAAAAATGCAAATATCTGTTTATTTGGCATGTAATTGGGTTGGGTTTTTTTACCACCTAGTCTTCTGTACATATTTGTACAGAATATTTGGAAAACATTCAGTGTGGTCACTGTTTTTCTCCCTGTATTCATTCTCATTGTTTTTCTTGCTTCCAGAAAATAAATCAAGAGATTGCTGAAATATTTCTGGAGATTGATCATTTCCAGCAAGCACAATCATGGTGAGATGCCATCCATCCACATACATACATACATACATACATACATACATACATACATACATACAAAACAAACCTAGGAAATTCTGGATGTTCTACACAGAAGTTCTCTTTGAATATTAAAGGGGGAAAAGGGTTTTTTCCCCCAAGCTGATATAAATATCAGGGGTCTTGAAAACAATTTATACAAAAAGGGTATTTCCTATTGCAGCTAACAGCCTTTACTATGTTAGTTAAATTAGTGGAGAATTGAGTTTAACCATGATTTAGAATGCTGACTGGGGAATCTGGGAACTGAAGTCCATATATTTTAAAAGTTGGGAAAAGTTGGGGGAGGAAAAACCCCTGAATTAGCCACTTTAAGCAACATACGCTAGGGGAAAAGCAGCAGCAGTGAGACTTAAGAGCACTCAGAGTTATACAGCTTGCTTTGCATCCTAACTTCTCTTTGATTAATCTGTTTGCCTGAAATGAGAACTGCCATTCTATCATTTAACTCTGCCTGCAATTTGTAACAGCAGTTTTTGGATAAAAAAAAAAAAAGAAGCTAGCTACAGGCTGCCTGTGTCAGGTATTCAGGACCTGGGAGAGCTCCATGGGGGGATTAGGAACTGATCCAATAAAACAGCTGGATTTTATATGCACAAGGAACACAAGCAATCTAAGTGGTTTTTAAAGCCAGACAGTCAAAAATGCAAAATGTTTCTTCTTTAAATTCTAAATTTAAATAGCTGTTTTGGTTAGCTTATTTGCTTAGGGCAGGCATACCTTTATGAACAATTATATGTCATCCACTTGACAAGTCAGTTATACAGTGTTTCCCCGTTTCCTTGAAAACATTACTAATCCAAAATTACAAAAATACTTAGCCAAACAAGTGCTTAAAGAGAACTTCTAAACAATATATGTAATAGAAACTTTGATTTGAAACATAAGATTACAGAGAGCAAGAGTAGTATATGTCTTATTTATACTATATTATGGTAATAGTATATAGTAGAATAGAAATATTTATTTATATACCAGCTTTATTATTTTTTTATAAATAACTCAAGGAGGCAAACTTATCCAACATAGCTTCTTCCACCTATTTTCCTCACAAACAATAACCCTGTGAGGTGAATTGGGCTGAGAGAGAGTAACTGCCCAAGATGACCCAGCTGGCTTTCATGGCTAAGGCGGGACTAGAACTCACAGTCTCTGGTTTTCTAACCTGAGGCCTTAAGCACCAGACCAAGCTGACTCTGGTTTATAATATTGCTTATAATTAATTAACTTTTTGCATGAAAAGCTCCATAGGATGGGCACAGAGCAACACCAGGGGAGATCTACTCTGCTTCATACTGTTCCTTTTACTTCATAAATTAGTAATGTTTAATTTGTACCTATATTTTGTCTGGCATAAAACATGTAAGCAACTGAGATTTAATGTGCCTAAAATTAAGAAACTCAGTTGTATAAACTGAACTTGAAAGCATCCAATGGGGGGAGTTTGGTGTATATTTCTGGGACTTAGCAAACAGCTAGAAAAGGCAGAAGGTGGCTTTCCTTTGTTTTCCCCTGTGCTCTGATCCTATCTTTATACTTGCAGCAAACTTATTCAGAGGGATAAGAACTTGAGCACTGGACGGAAGAAATTTAATATGGATCCTGTTAAGGTAGGAACAAGTCTATATTGAGATTTAATTTAAGATTTAGGTTCTTGACAATCTCAGCTTTCATGTTTCCAAAAGCTAATTTCATGAAGGAAGGAAGAGAAGGAAGGGAAGGGAAGGGAAGGGAAGAATTACTTTTGTGCCTATCATATCTAAAGCCAACCTGCATCTTAGGAACCAGCTTAAATAGTGGAAATAGAGGTGGGTACTTGGATGGATGGTTAAGAGGGAGAGAGAAAGTAATTCTCTTTCTCTCTGCCATTTTATGGCATAATCCCCACCCAGTTATCTATTGTCTGCCCTGCTTTTGAATATCAGTTTGATGGACTTTGAGAAAAGCACTAAAGCATTTGTTCCTTTTGAGTGTGGATTTAGTGCATTAAACCCATGTCAAAATGATCCCCATTGTCAGATAATAGTTGGGCTCCTGTTGAACTCAGGTATGCAAAATATTTTCTCAAAGCCAGAGTGAATTTTGACTAAAGATTACTGAAGAGGCCAGACCAGCCATTGCTAAAAAAATGCAACTCCTCTCAATCCCTATCCCTCAATAAAGAATGTAATTGGCAGATGTTTTCATCAGATGATGATAGAAGGGAAAACTTCTTCCTTTGGAGGAAATTCTCCAAAGCCTTTTCTTAATATGCCCCATAGGTAATAAATAAGGATGACACTATTTGGCAGCATTGTGCCAATGGAAAGATAGGGAACTGATGGATGCAGCAACTTTAATGTCAATAAAGTTTTTGACTGGCTCAAAGATTGACGGATAGCACTTTCACTCAGCCTTGGAGAAAAGCTCTTAGCTGCCTTTAAAAAAAAAAAAATAAACCACACACACACACACATTATTAGCTAACTAAGCACAATATATTACATGCAACTATGTACAATATACTACATGAAAAAGAGAATGGAAGAAATGAGAAAACTTGAATGAAAGTTTTGAAAGCCAAGTAATGAGACCACTATGAAATAAGCCATATGATAAAGACAGGTCCAACTCTGAGAAATCTAGATCCTCTTTCTAACAAATGATCTGAAAACACCCCAGGTCCTCTTTCTGATGAAAAATGCTATGTGTACACAAAATATTCTGCTCTTTTGTGGTCCAGATCCATCCTTTCCGACATCCGCTTCCTTAAAACAAACAAATGAATAAAGAGCGCATTGGTATTTCCTCCAATCGTCTTTCTCTTCCTTGGAACTGATAGCTTATACTTGAAAAGGAAAATCAAAATTATTAATTAGCAGTTATGTTAATCACAGCTAATTTCATCCGGGAGCTTTTATATATGCCCATGGTTTGGTTTCACCATATTCCTTTCTATTTGTCACAACCAAATACTTGCCTACACAAAGATGGAACTGAAGTTGTCTTTATCCTTATCTTTCTTTTCTAAATGTAATTATCTCTGTGCATTCCACTAACTGTAACCCATTGTGAATTGCACTTCACACTGAACTATTTCTTTCTGATACTTTCAGTGTAATTACTTCCTTTTACTAACTACAGTCAAAAGTGATCATTCAATCATTAAATGGTAGTTAGAATCTTAATAAAAAAGCAGCTACCCACATTACTACAATGGGGCAAAGGTGTGCTGAATATGAACAAGGCCTTTAAGAAAAAAATGGAGGACAATTTGATAGAATGATTGATATCTATTGTGTTTTAAGCTCACTTTATTAGTTGCATTATTATTTCTGATCAATTTGTAGGTCAGTGGTTCCCAAACTGTGCGCCGCGGCTCCCTGGGGAGCCGCGCCATCGTCGTAAGGGCGCCGCGAAATACCTGCGCCCGCTGGGACTAACGCTGATGCGCCATTCCTGAAACGTCTAGTGCGCATGCGCAGATGTCTAAGGGAGCTGCGGGAAAAAATCTGAAGCGTATGGGAGCCGCAAGCCGGAAAGATTGGGAACCCCTGTTGTAGGTTATTAAAGAACCTACCTATGCAAAATTAGTTCAACTAGAAAATATGTCCAGCCCTATTTAAAATCCCTCTTCTTCAAATAAGAATGTGTGTGTAAACATTAAAACATTGACACTGAGAACCATTTCCCACGTACCTTCACATTGAGGAGTGCTATTGTAAACACAGCTGCAAGTTGAAGACAGTTGAACATGCTGAAAAATAAAATAAGGAACTTATAGAACAAAATATTTTCACTTAAATTGATGCAATTAATTAAGGAAGTTACATATGCATGAAAGAGATTCCTATGGTTATGATGTCTTAAGAGAAATCTCTTAAGAAATCTCAGTTCTGATTCCCCACAATCACAGGACCTAAAGCAGAGCTCCAGAATCCAGTTATGCCTTGCTTACTAGGAGCATATGGCCCAACTGTTGTAGCTGAATTTCGAGAAAGAAAATGGTTGGCAATCTTAAAATACACAGAGAAGAAATTATTAACCAGTTATGCAACCCATTATCTCTTTCTTTAGGCAACTGACTATTCCTGAGACTTGAGATAATGGATAATTCATGGCTTAAAATAAATTCAGGTCATAAAACAAATAACTATAGAATAACAGATTTGGAAGGGACCTTGGAGGACTTCTAGTCCAACCTCCTGCTCAATTAGGAGACCTTCTATTTGTCTAGACAAATGGTTGTCCAATCTCTTCTTGAAAACTTTCAGTGATGGAGCACCCACAACTTCTAGAACCCTAGCCACTCTTCTCTATGACAGCCCCTCAGTACTGGAAGACAGCTATCATGACCCTCCTAATCATCTTTGTTGCTGTTCTTGCACTCTTTCTACAGTCTCAACATCTTTTTTGTACTGTGCGATCAGAACTGGAACTGGTACTATTTAACTAGAACCATCACTCATTGTTATAGTCTCTTATTTTACATGTTCTTGTTTGTTTCTTGGAACCAACAGTCCCTTCACAGTGAACTCATTGGGATCCTCTATTTTGCCAAACAGGGTATTCAATATCTGGTTGAACACAAGGTACTCTCCTTGGATGCACAAGAAGTTGCTAAATTTCTTTACCAGGGAGAAGGACTCAATAAAACAGCCATAGGAGATTACCTGGGACAAAGGTAAGTGAATTGTCAGTGAATAAACACAAGTATGTTTCACTTCTGGCCTTCAGGCCACAAGGGAAAATATGCTTGGGGTGGGGAAAAAAATCCATGTATCTCATCTTGCTCTTGTTCTCCTGCCAGGGATCCACTGAATCTCCAGATTCTCCAGGCTTTTGTAGAATGTCACCAGTTTGCCAATCTCAATCTTGTTCAAGCACTACGGTAAGTCCAAAACATGCAAACTAACTCAAAGATTGAGGCTAGGTGTTAGGTACTAAACTAATCAAGGAGAGAAGCAGCCTAGAACTAGGAAAAAATTTTCCAACGGTGAGAACAATTAATCAGTGGAACAGTTTGCTTTCAGAAGTGGTGGGTGTTCCATCACTGGAGACTTTTAAGAAGACTCTGGACAATCACTTGTTTTGAATACTACAGGGTCTCGTGCTTGAGCAGGGGGTTGGACTAGAAGACCTTCAAGGTCCCTTCTTACTCTGTTATTCTAAGGCTCTCTTTTGATCTTGATGCTCATTTTCCTTCTCTAGAGGGGAAACAATTGAGATGCTGCCAATGTGAATCAAATGAATAAATTCTCTCATGCACTTAAGTGGTTTTTGTTCCACTTCTATGCATATATAAATAGATAAATTCCAACCTTGCTATGCAAAACCAGTAAGGATTCAAGACTCTGCCACTGTGAAAAATGATTCTAAATTTGTGGCATGGAAGAGAAATCCATCCAATAGTTTAACACTTGGCTGTGTTCACACAAGATGGTTACTGAGTTTGTATCATAACTTGAACCAGAAGCTATCCAAATATTTCAAGTTCACAAAATAAGTAACTAAGCCACAAAAATAACCCAGCTTTTAGTATACTATGGAAATGTAGCTTCTAGAATCTAGACTCATCTGAACTGGTTATGCATCCAAGATGAACATAGCTGCTTTGTATGGAGAAAATCCTAGGTCACATGTGTGAAGCCACAATTATATCCCAAGTTTCAATTTTTTGCAAAAAGAATGGAACTAAGTCAAAAGTTCTTCTATGCAATTAATAAATCATCAGATGAACAACATTATCTGAAATAGTAGAATTGTTAATTTAATTATTAATTCCAATTTTAAGACCACCTAACTTCTCCGTTACATATAAACTACATACACCTTATATGTAACAGAAAAAAAAATACATATAAAAGAGAAAATGTCTCGCCAGAAAAACAAAACTGGAGTTAACTAAAGAGTTCCAACAACCAACTTCTACCCATGCTTTCAGTAATGTCTAGAACAGTGATAACTAACTTTTTTGGCACTGGGTGTCCAAAGCGCATGCGTGCAAACCCCTGTGCATGTGCACCGCCCCCATGCATGTACATGCGTGGCAGAGACCCGAAGACCAGTTGGTTTGTGGGAGGTGTGTGCACATCGCAGCAGAGCTGAGCTGGGGCAACGGCTTGCATGCCCGCAGAGAGGGCTCTGCGTGCCACCTCTGGCACACGTGCCATAGGTTTGCCATCATGGGTCTAGAACATCATAAGGATGGAAGTTGTACACATTTCTATTTTCTATGACAGCAAAAACTTTACCATTTTCTGACAGAAGATTCTGAATATATGGTTTCTTTACAGGCAGTTTCTGTGGAGCTTCCGTTTGCCTGGAGAAGCCCAGAAGATTGACCGTATGATGGAAGCTTTTGCCAACTGGTATTGTCAGTGTAACCCAGGCATTTTTCAGTCAACAGGTGAATGGATGGATGGAGATATTCATTTGGGATCCTAAAACACTATCTGTGCTTCAAATCAATGTGTCTATACTATTTCTATATTATCTACTAACTTTCAAGCTCAAGATTTAGCTGTTTCAGTTAATGTATATTAACTCTACATTTTTCTTTGTCAGATGCCTGCTACATCCTTTCATTCTCAGTCATCATGTTGAATACCAGCCTCCACAATCCAAATGTCAAAGATAAGCCCCCATTTGAGCGGTTCATGTCCATGAACAGAGGGATCAATAATGGAGCAGATCTTCAAGAAGTGCTTCTAAAGGTAATGTAAAAAAAAATAAACTAAAATTGTTGTCTGTTTTATTAATACGAATACACCTTTTCTAATAGATTTCTGGTGGTATTAATGGTTGTGTGCACTTCAGACATTCAGTTATCCCCAGCATACTCATGAAGTGGTAGGAGAACTTGCTTAATTGTATCTATAAATAGCATTGTTTGTTAAGAAAAAACAAATTACTGTGAGCATATTAGACATACACTGTCATAGGTCTAAAAAAGATGCACTAAGTTATTGCCAAGTACCCCAAAGAACAAGATTGATTGTTTTATATTCACAGTTTGTAGACCAGGTTGGTATCTTTTAATTACATTAAATCCTAACAAACGAAGGGAGTACGTGAGATGAGACACAAAAGAAAACCATCACATATTCAAGTAAAGAATTCCATCTAGATGATCTTATTTTTTTTCAAACTTGGTTAGATTTGGATGGAACATTAAGAAAGTACAAGGGTATAGGCTAGATAAGGAATTAAAAAAAAACTTGGAAAAATAAATGTCAAAACACTTCTGAATTGTTTCTGAGAAGATGACATGGATGTGTCTATGTAATCACTAGGATCTATAGTTTGTGGTACTGTTTGTATTTATTCTACGATCCCTAAACTAGATAGGAATATTCAAATTATTTTGTGGTGCATTGATCAAGTATATGAAAGAATCATACTGGATAGCCATAAATGAACATGCCCATCAGCAATGCTCTTCACGGCTATGGTTTAGTAAACATTTGTATACACATAGGCCTCCTTACGTTAATGGGAACTCTTGATTATCACAGTTATATCTGCATGTATATATGACCTTTCACTTTTCTACTGAATGTGAGCGACTGTTGGAACTATACAGTCTTTTTCATTCTTCTTCTTGCAGTGCTCAGGCTCTTAAATAGGGTTTCATAGCATGTTTGATTTGTACTATAGGGCTACATGTGTTTTCTGTAAAAGTTTGCAAATTTGTACAAATTCAGTATCAGCTTTCAAAAATTATCTTGAAACACTCCTACGCAACTTTGCATAGGAATCTGAAATTACTTTGTGAGTAAAAGTGGAGGTTTCTGAGTGAACAATTTCGGGAAGTTGCAGGGACATTACATAATATATGACATCATATCCCAGTAGCCCAATGTTATTACTTCATTGGATGAGAAATCACTTTTAAAACCCCCGGAAACCTAGCAATAAATTATATACACATATACAGAATTTATGGTTCTTTCAGATTTAAGAAAATGCTGTAAAATGGAAATCCACTTCCTGAGCATATTTGTGTGTGCTGCTTATCTTCGGGTAATTTTTTTTTCCCGAGGACTGACTGGACAAGTTCTTGCAGTTTTCTTAGCAAGATTTCAGAAGTGGTTTGCTATTGCATACTTCCTATGGCTATGAGAGAGTGACTGGCCCAAAATCACCAAACTGACTTTGTGCCTTAGACAGGACTAGAACTCACAATCTCTTGATTTTTAGCCTGATACCTTAACCACTCCAGCAAATTGGCTCCAGGACACAGAGTGAGTTAATTTCAATAGTGATGAAATGCTCTTTTCTTTCACTTTCCATCCATTTATTTCAACCTACTTATTAGGAAGGACTAAGTTGGTGGGGCTTATGTGTGATTTACAGCATATGCTTTATGATTGTGGTTTCAAATTAGATTGAGAGGAATGGCAGGAAAACATAGTTTCATTGCAGGAAGTGATACACACACACACACACACACACACACACACACACACAAACAAACAGAACTGATAGAATGAAGTGGTTTAACTAATTTCCTTCATTTTTTTTTCTTTAGAAAATTGCAAAATATATTTCTATCTCATTTTGATGAATGAAGAAGTTTGTTTAGACTCCATTGTATCAGTGGTAATGCTAAATGTCTCGTGAGTCAATCAAACTGTATGTGTACTCACACAACTATATTACATATGTTTAGGGACTCAGGTTGCTTTGGTCTATATCAGGGGTGTCAAACACACCTTCATTGAAGGCCACATCAGAGTTGTGTTTGACCTCGGAGGGCCAGGGGCGTGTGGCCGTGGGGCCTGGCCAGCTTGACGGCATTCAAGGCTCCGTTTTCAGCCACGATGGCCTTCTGCACCATTCTGCCAGTGAAAATGGAGCTGGAGGGGGGCTGCGTGCGGCCCGCCTGAGTTCTATTTTTGGCCACAATAGTCTCCTGCAGCCCACTGCGAGCAAAAACAGAGCTTGGGGAGGCCGTCATGTCCAAACACGGAGCCTGGGAGGGCCACATGCTGGCAGAAGCACCACGGGCCAGTCCTTTGTTGTTTCAAGGGCGGCACTGCGGGCCAGATCTAAGCACCCTGCAGGCCGGATTTGGCCTACGGGCCTTGAGTTTGACACCCCTGGTTTATATGGTTAATCTTAAGAAAGTGCAAATTTGCCGGTTAATAAACAGAAAGGACTGGATCTGGTTCCAGATCCAGTCAAGGTCCAGACCAATCAAAAGGAACAGATGACATGGGAACGGAGAGACTCTACCTGAGATCTCAAATCAGGGGGTTCGTCACTGCTCCAGAGAAATAAATACATTGACTGGTAACCCAAACATTAAAACTCATCAGGATTTTCCCTTGCTTTCTCTTTTCCTTTTCCCTGACAGAATTTATTCGAGAGTATCAAAAACGAACCCTTTTCCATCCCAGAGGACGACGGAAATGATCTCACTCACACTTTCTTCAACCCTAGTCGGGAAGGCTGGCTCCTCAAGCTAGGTAACCTGCTTGTAATTTGCTAATAATAATAAGGAAAAAAATAAACCCTTGCTCCTAACCTCTACTCAAATTTAAGTCTTTTTTTTCCCAAGGAAAAGGATTGTGTTCATATTGTAGCAGAGGACTGCAAGGCAGCAGAAACCAGGCAGCCAGCCTTCAGCTATGGGGCGAGAATGACCCCTGGTGTTTGGCTCTGGTATATATTTTTCTAGAGACTCCTGCAGCTGGCACAAGGCCCTAACAGAGTGGCTGGTTTTTTGCTCCTCACTTGGCCTGGGTAGCTTGAGTGACATCATTTAATGGGCTGGAGGAAAGCCACCTGGAGGGCCAGTTGCTTCGGAGAATGCTGGGGACACTTTCTCAAAGGATACAGTGTGGCTATGTTGACAGGCGTTCCAAGCCTGCATAATACACAGAATTTATGAACAGGAGATTGGACCTGGAATTGTCAAGAACCAGTAATTTACCCAATAATTTGTACAGCAGCCCACCATTCAAAGACAGATGATTTAATGAAATGCTCTTTTCTTTCCTTTCGCATCCATATACTTTGTTTCACTAATTCATCAACCTGCTTATTAGGATTAAGCCGGTGAGGCTTATTTCTGATTAACAGTGCACTCTTCTGCCTGGCTGCTCTTTGAAGTCCTCCTCTGTGCTCTTTAAAGGTATAAATCAAAAGCCATAAAGAAAGAATAAAATATTTTGGCTCCAATTGAATCAAATCCAATAAGCTTCCTGGGGCAAAGTCCCAATTTTATGTAAACATCTTCTGTTCCTCCTTCCTTCGCCGAGAAGCCAAGCAATGCTGTGAAACTTCTTGCAATTCCATGACTTTTTCAAAGGGAAAGAAATGTACAGGTAGCCCTAGACGTAGTACCATGAGTCAGAATTTCTGTGCCAAACAAAGTGGTTGTCAAGAACTGACCTATTTCATGACCTTTTTTGCCACAGTTAAACAAATCACACAGTTGTTAAATGAATCCAGCTTCCCCCATTGATTATGCTTGTCGAAAGCTGTCTGTAAAGCTTGTAATGATAATCTCATCACCTGGGATGCTGCAACTGTCATTAATGCCCAAATTTTGATCACATGACCATGGGGATAGCAATTGCAATACCACTTAGACTTATGTAGACTTTATGGTGCTTTACAGCCCTCTCTAAGGGGTTTACAGGATCAGCATATTGTGCCCACAGTTTTGGGTCCTCATTTTACCCACCTTGGAAGGATGGAAGGCTGAGTCAACCTTGAGCCTGGTGAGATTTGATCTGCCA
>JAOYMU010000283.1:21529289-21540588 GCA_025802295.1 Psammodynastes pulverulentus
CTTGTGCAGGGGGTTGGACTAGATGACCTACAAGGTCCCTTCCAACTCTGATTATCTGTTATCTGTTATCTGTTATCATCCCATTACATATGTTGCAGTTCCCGTCACTTAAAGAATTCTGACTGGCAGGCTCTAAGAATAGAGCCCCCTGTCCTATGGAATATTCTCTTCCCCCACCGCCAGAGATGCGGGAGGCTCCCGTTCTCCTGGCCTTCTGAAACAGGATTAAACTATGGCTCTGTGGCCTTGGTGGGGAGCCCAAAGGAGCACACAGTCATGGTGTATATTGGTGCCATGAGAACCCTCCCCCCCTTTGAATAGTTTTTAATGAGGTTTAATTATTCTTGTCTTGCCTCCTTAATTTTTAAATTTTTTTAAAAAAATTAATTTTAACATTTTTAAATTTTACACTGTTTTGTATTTCCATGTTTTATTAAACACTGCCTAGAGCCCTTCTTTGAGGGAGATGGATGGTTCAGAAATGTGAAAAACAAACAAACAAACAAATAAACTGGTACTTAACTTTTGATGTTTTGATGAAGTTTCTCACCCCTGGCTTTACTAGCTACAGCAAATATTGTTGGTTCATTAATTCATATTGAGATATATAGTACCTCACATTTTTATGGACAAGAAGCTTTACCACTATATCACTCAAAAAAACATAATTAGCTCATTTCATTTTCTTTTTGTTCCAGGAGGCAGAGTGAAGACCTGGAAACGCCGCTGGTTCATTCTGACAGATAATTGCCTCTACTATTTTGAATACACCACGGTAAGAGCGTCCTCAGGGATGATCTTCAATGTATAAGATTTCTTGGCTAGAAATGAGAGCTTAGGTGAATCAGAAAGTTGTCCAAGTTCCACGTTGACTGCTCTGTTGAGCCATAACTGTATTCAGGAAGAGTATGGAGGAAAGCCATAAAGGATAAACCTGACTTTATTCTGCTGATATATCCAAGCAGAAGTCTTCCAGCTTTATGGTCTTCCACATTACCATACCTCATGTTTGGTTATGTTCACTACTTCTGGTTTTAGAAGTAAGCAATCTATATGAGAAAAAAATAATGAAAGGATGCAGAATCCTTCATGACACTGAGATCATGATTTCAATTCATGGCAAGGCAAGGTGAATGAATATCTGTGTTCTAACCCAGCTCCCCAAACAAGACAGTTGTTAACTCAACTGAAGTTAACTCAAAGATTCATTTATTAGGAGTGCCAGCAGCCCCAGCAAAGTTTCTCTCCAACCACAAGCTAACAAGTCTGTCTGGCCGGAAGATGAATAGTTGTCTGCCACATCTATTCATCTCTGCCCCCTGCCTTTTATCCCTAGAGCTAGGGTGGAGCTTCACTAGCAGCAGTGGCTCTTCCTTCTCAAGGATCAGCCCGTGGATTTCCACTGCTCTTCTGTGCATCCACGTGTTAGGCACTAGACCCAGCTGTTCCTCTTTTTCCTCATCAGCCACCTCCAGACCTGGGGGCTGTTGACTCTCCATCTGAGGGTTGACAGATGGCCCAGACTCCATTTCTGTCTTAAGACTTAAGAATTAAGTCTTCTACCAGACATGTTGAAATGGAGACTTAAGATTTACTTTAATTTCACTGATATTATGTGCATACTGGAACAATTCACTTATGATTTCTGCTGTTTACTAGGACAAAGAGCCTCTAGGGATTATCCCACTGGAAAACCTCTCAGTTCGACCAGTAGATGATCTCAAGAAACCAGTAAGTCATTGCCATTGGGTTTGTAAAACATGCTAGATTGGGCTAAAATAAGTTAATTTCTGCTTCAGTGTATTGCAGGAACAGAGTTTTATTAGATGCAGCCATAGCACCTATTATATTTTTATACAAAAATTTTGTGTTTTAACTGATGTTAATTTTTTATTATGTTTTTATTGCAGAAAATAAAAATATAATCAATATGTAACAAATATATAAATAGTATGTGAGAACAAGACCATTATGTTAAATACATGTTTTATTTGGGCATAGCTTGATATGGAAATTCAACAATTATGTTTTATTATTCCATGTTTACAATTTTAGTGTGTTATGGAAACCATTTAATTCTCGCTAAATTGTAAAGAATTTACTTGCCTCCTTTTTTTGGTTAGCCCCCCCCCTCCTCCCACACACAGAGACAAATATCTTTCTTCTTTAGAAGTTAGTCATGACCATGAAGTCTATGGAATCCAGTCCCTAAATTCCCTTTGTTCCTGTTTTATATTTATTTATTTATTTATTTATTTATTTATTTATTTATTTGTTTGTTTGTTTGTCAAGCATGTATTAGATAACAGATATAACTATAAACATAATTATGAATACATGAAATGAAAATGAATACAATGTGTTGTACATTGTTGATTTAGGATTCCAATGTATTGTAGATCAGAAACAACATGTTATACTACAAAGCATTTCAATTCAGGATTCATGGTATCTCTCTATTCAAGCCTCCTCAATCTGGGGGCAAGATTGCCTCTCAGGACATCTCTTTGGAATTGGATTATAATAACGGGTGGGACTCATCTGCAAAGTCCAGCATAGTTGGTCATACTGGAAATTCCAGGGGTTATAATTTCAGAATGGAGGTTAACAAAACTTGAAACTGAAATGGCCATGAATTTCTTAAAGATATCTTTCTCCCATAAGGTCTTTTCTTCTGTAATGTCTTTGCTCCAAACCCCACCAAAGAAATGTATATTTAAGGACTGAAAACAAAGCAATATGAATCCCAAGATCTCAAATTCTTTCCCTTTTTTTGTGTATATATACTTTTTATTAAAGGACTCCAATTTTTAAAATTGTTTACCTTTATGTTGTTAAGTTCAAACACATCCATTTTCCACATGAACAATTCACTGCAATGAATTCCAAAATCATATTTCAAATTTAACTGGACTCTTTCTAATATTCAGTTGCCAAAAAAGCCAATGCAATCTTAGGCTGTATCAACAGAGGATCAGCTTCAAGATCACAAGAAATAATAGCAGTGCTCTGTACTGCACTAGTGAGGCCACACTAGGAATGTTGCATCCAGTTCTGATTGCCATGATAGAAAAAAAGAACCTAGACAGAGCAACAAAACGATATGCCGTTTGGAGAAAAACTGACCAATGAGCAGTTAAGGGAAGTAGGTATGTCTAGCCTAATGAAGAGAAGGATTAGGGATGACATGATAGAGATCTTTCAGTACTTTAGGGGCAGTCACAGAGAAGAAGTGATTAGTCTTATTCTCCAAAGTACCTGAGGGCAGGGCAAGAAGCAATGGGTGGAAGCTTGTTAAAGAGAGATCCAAGCTGGAACTCAAGAGAAATTTCTTGACAGTAAGACCAATTACTCAATGGAACAACTTGCTTCCTGGAATTGCGGATGCTACATTGCTGGAGGTTTTCAAGAAAAGATTGGCTATCCATTTGTCGGAGATGGTAGAGGTTCTCCTGCCTTGGGCAGGGGTTTGGATAAGAAGACCTCCAAGGTCCCTTCCAGCCTGATGATGACTCTATGCTTCTGTGTTTCTTCTTTTTGTGGAGTTGCCTTTACTCCACCATTTCCTAATCTGGAAGTCCAATTTTTATGGCTTTTTTATAAGTCTACCAAGCATGATAAAAACGACCATTTTAAAACTAAAGCCCTCTGCAACCAGTTGTTCTCTTGAATTCATTTTATATTCTCCATGCTCTTGGTCGAACAGCTCTCAATAGGTTAACAATTTCTCTCTACCTGCTGTTTCTTTCTTATGAAACGTTTCTTGTGCTGAGACCCATAAAGGCATTTTTCAGGCAAAGTCTGGCTCATATTTATTCCATATTTTCAATATGGAGCTTCTAAGATAATGTTTTGTGAAATCTACATTAAAATTGATTTTCAAAAGATAAGAAGAAGCCCTTTGTTTCAATGTTTGGACTCATCAAGGACCCAAGATACAGACTTCACAGAGGTCAGGAAGATCTCATCAGAAAACTTCACTGGAGAAAAACGGGTACCAGATCAGAAGCCAGTTTCCTTCCTTGTCTCCTAGTGTACATATCAGAATGGAAGGCATAGGAAATGTCATCAATTATACACAATGCCATATGCCATGCTGGAAAATTATTAAAGGAGTAGACCAAGTTAAAGCAGCTAAACTGCCCTACAAAGCTGATATCAGATCTTTTAACTTCTTGCATATCATTTGGGTGGATAATCCTAATGAGACTAAATGGCTGATTCTTGCCAAAGACCAGCTAAGTATGATCAAAAACAGATTCCTGGCCAGTATTTTTCTTTCATTAGACAGCTGACACTATGCCAAGCCTGCACAGGCTTACTCACTGGGAGTTGCTTTAAAAATCAGCATAAGATTGGGTGGTATAGCATGGACATGTTGATGCCTTATCCTTCTATCTCTTCACTCTCTGGTTTGGTTACTTCCTTATTTTCAGCAAATCAAAAACCAAGGTTAGAAAACAAGAACAAACCCTAATGTCTATTTCTGGTCTGCAAAATATGCATGTACCATAGTTTGCCGGTCCAGCAGTAATCAATTGATCTATTTAAGATGCTTATTTTCTGCTTTTCCTTGTATGGTCTCAGGTGGCTAATACAAGAATGGTAAAATGCAATTAAAACTGGGGTATGCTGAAATCCATCAAATGACTAATGGAAGAGAAAGAAAGCAAGGGAGGAAAACAGAGAGGGGAAAGTGCTCGAGCAGAGGATTTCTTCATGTAATATCTTCCATGATTTAGCATTTTATTGGAATTGAATCTAATTAGCTCCCAATATCCTCTTATAATATACATTATAAAATAAATGTTGGTACTTTATGGATGGGGGTGGTCTAGGAACTATGCTGCATCAATTGGGAAAATGCAAAATTCTCATTTTGTAAGATAATAATTGCAATAACTAACTGCATTCCATTCTGCATATTAGTCCATAAGTGGTGGACTAGGTGAAACCAGTTGGAATACATACATCCACACGTAAGTGAAACAAGCGTGCAAAATAGCATACTCTTCCAGATGTATTGGATTAGGAGCCCTATCATTCTTAACAGTCCTATTCATCCCGTCAAAATAAATGAAAGGCTCTTTGTCCTAGGTCATAGAGAGGTACAGGATGTTTCTCATCTACAGCCAGTGGTGGAATTTAACCAGTCTGCACCATGTCGGCCGAACTGGCTGTTAAATTGCTGACTGGTGCCTTCCCTTCCCACCTGCCCCTTCCAGTAGTCCCCACACACCAACTTTTGGCTCCCAGGTAAGTGCAGGGAGGACTATTAGGCCCAAAATGGGGTGCCGGGTGCGCGTAGCATGCCCCCCCATGGTCCATTTTTGCTCCCAGGGGACTGCAGGGAGGCCAAGTGCTGCCTGTCACACCCCCTGGCCATGCCCACCATAGTCATGCCCACATAGCCATGCCCACACAGCCGATTATTAGGCCGATTATTTGAATCCTACCACTGTCTACAACACAAAAGACATGTGCACATCCATATCAGATATTGGAGAGAGTAGTATTGTTGATTCTCACTGTTTTCCATTTAGAGGTCCAGGATGTTTCTCACCTACAGCACAAAAGAGATGTACACATCCATATCAGATATTGGAGAGCGTAATGTTGTTGATTCACTGCTTTCCACATTTTTCCTCTCAGAATTGCTTTGAGCTCTTCAATGCAAACTGCAAAGGGCAGAAGATCAAAGCTTGCAAGACTGATGGGGATGGAAGGGTGGTTGAAGGCAAGCACCAATCCTATAAGATCTCTGCAGCCTCCCAGGAGGACCGTGACCTATGGATTGAAGCCATACGGTAAGGAGGAAAGGCTATCATTCTATGGTGGGATAACAATGACATGGGAAAGAAGGAGAGAAATGTTCAGTACTAAGGAATATCATAATAATTTTACTGTGGCCTTAACAGAGGCACCTATCATCATTTTATGAAACTGCTCTTCTGTGAGATACTGCATTTGAAATTATTGTATTATTCTATCTTTGGTGTTTTAACTTCCTATGCAACCATCAAGTAAGAAACATGCATTCATTAACCACCTGACTTCATTTACTTTTGAGGTCTCCCCCACCCCTCAAATTATGACACAAGAGGGATACTTTTGGTGATGAAAGTTGCCGAGAAGTGAGAAGAGATAGAAAGCAACATTGTGAAAAATCACTTCATCCCACAAAGCAAAGAAAAGAGAGCCCTGGCAAACATTTTAAACACTGATAAAAATATCAACTTCATTACCAAAAACTGGGATGGAATGATATTTTATATTCTTTTCAGCAATACTATCTTCCTTATTTCCCACTTTCCTTGCCATGATCATTCTAAGCATGAGAAGAGCTCTCTAAAACCAGTATCCAACTTTTTAGGGTAACCACCAAGGTTTCCTACAAAGAATATGAAGGCCATTGTCAAAGCCCCTCCTAACTTCAATGCCATCCTTACCTCTAAACATGGAAAATGTACATAGCTTTCACATGGCCTGTTGCTTTTCCCAGCGTTAAGATTAAAGATTCCACTGTGTTCTGTGAAGGAAGCAATCAGTGCTTTGCCAACAGCCAACTCTTAATATTCTTTCTATTTTTCTTTATTTTAGAACCAGCATCTCTAGAGATCCTTTCTATGACCTGGTTGCTGCTCGTAAGAAAAAAGTTACCAGCAAAAAATGAACCTTCTGGCTTGTACCACCTTGTTTGGTGGATGATTAACACCAAGAAAAATATTTATTTGAAGTCTGTAATGGCAAAATTCCTCAACCATCTCTGAGACAGACAAATGAATGAAAGGATGATCAGTGGTCTGCTTTCATTTTCCAGAGTCAGAGTATGCAGAATCAGAAACTGGGACAGGAATTCTTTCTGTACAGAAAACAAGCACGGATTTTTGAGTAAATGGAGCAGGATATAGTTGTGTGCGTGTGCCTAGGTATGGGTGATGGAAACCAGGAAATGGTTTCAACAGTATTTTTATACCTGTAAGACTAGATTTCTCTACATTGACACCTGCCTCCTCTGACTCACTGTCTTGAGATTTCTTGAATAATGATGCTATCTGAGATAAATTTACTTGGAATAATAGGATGAAGGACAAGGTGAACTAATAAACTCAAGGGATGCTGTGAAACCTGGCCAGAATAAACACATATTAGTGTGTGGTTGAGCTTGGCAAATGGCTGGTTTGGACCTGGGAATTACTGCCAAGTTGATGATAATACTGAATGTTAGGTTTTTTTTTAGGACAGAACCTTCCAGCCAAAGTCAGGCTCTAAACAATAATCAATGCAATGAGTTGCTAGTTCCTCTGTTCTTTGAGTTGGCTGGTTTATTAGTGCTGGAACAGTTGAAAAGTGTGTTTACAGATGGATATTTGTTTACTTCTCTTCTCCTCTGAAACATTCATTAGCCTAGAGGATCAAAAGCTAGTTTTTTCGTTTTTTTGGTTTTTCTTTTGCTATGGAAGACTTACATTCAAGTTCCATCCTGACCATAGTGATCATGGGAAAACTGTTTCCTTCTCCTCTGAATTGTTCATCTGTACAATGAGTTTTGTAAAATAATAAAATTTGTTTTACATGGTTATGAAGAACTGGATTGTTGTAAGAATGATGCCTGCATGCAAATGAGTAGTACAATATTTTTGTTTAAGGAGATGTATAGAGTTGCTTGTTATTAAAATGCACTCCCATATGCACACTTAGCCAGAATTCGGGTGTATTGTTTTCCACACTGATTCAAACAGATGGAGAAATAACTGTTTTTCTTTTCAAATAAAAAAAATGAAAAACATCTTGAGGCCTTTTACACTTGTGGTTTTGTTTTTATTTTATCAACATAAAACAGAAGCAGGAGGTATGTTATATGTCTCTGTTGCTTTTCTTTGTTCTTATGAATCCCACTATACAATTTGGAAAAATACCAAAGATTTATTAGATGTGAAAAGTCTTAAATTCACCAAATGGCAACCCTATTCAAAGACAGAAAATTCAGTCAAAGTAAGACAGTCCAGCTTGGATGGCCCAACAAATAACTTGATATAAGATAGTTTCTAATATTAACATTGACAGGTTTGGAAGGCACTCAAGGAAATAGAATATGTACTCTTACTCAGAATAAGGAATGTACATGGCACAAAAATTATCCAAGACAATTTTGAGTCTTATCCAGCACTCCTAAAGCATATTGTCTGATCTAATTCACTGCAAAGATTCAATCTGACTTTCATCCATGATCTTAAGTGGATTCTGAGAAAAGAGAGCTCTATATAATCTTGTATAGAGATTGTATAGTATGTATAGTTCTAGTATATGGAAGAAACATGTGCTTGTTTATTATAATTGTTACAGAATAAAATGAAATTTGCAGGAAAGCTATACATGTAATGGATGAATGAAATACGACCGCTATCAAAATAATTCATATAGGGGAGTTGAATTAATAGCCTTTAAATTTGGTTTCTCTATTTAGCAAAGTGCCTACAATTCTGTCATTTGAGGAATAGGACAGTAACCTCTCTGGCATTATGGAAACATCCATAATGCTCAGATTAGGTTGAGAGGTATTTTACAAAAAGAAGAGTGCTCTGAGGTGCTTTTTCAAAAGACAAGTGGACTTTCTTTTTCCTTGAAGATGTTTGGCTTCTCATCCAAGAAGTTTCTTCAGAACTGAAGAAGCTTCTCGGATGAGAAGCAAAATGTCTTCAAGGAAAAACAAAGCCCAGTTGCCTTTTGAAAAAGCACTTTTGAGACAACCATGACCTGGATGAATGAGGATATCCCCAGACATAGCACATAACACCAGATAAGTTGTCAAGAATGTATAAAGGTATTTCAAATGAATGGAAATGTAAAGGTAAAGAAGGGGCCTTTTATCACTTATGGTGAGCATGTGATAAAGCAAAGAAATATTGGAGTAGGATTCACATCTTAATACAGAAGATTCTCAAAGCGAATACAAAGATAAAACCAGAAACTTTTATTCTGGGTTTAATGGAAAAAAACATGGGGGGGGGAGAGAATGGAACTTTGATGTTATATATGTTGACGGCAGCAAGATTACTTTATGTACAAAAATGGAAGGGCACTTTGATTCCTACAATGGAGGAATGGTTCCAAAAGTTGATGGAGTTAGCAGAGACGGCCAAATTGGCTGCTTTGATTAAAGAAAAAAAATACAATTACTTTTGTTTCTACTTGGAAACCACTTAAGGACTTTGTGCTTGAGGCTGAAAAAAAATGAAACTTTGACTTTGGTTTTTACCAATTAATAGGTTTTGTTGTTATAGAAATGGCTTGTTTATAATATTATGTAAAAGTTGAGATTTGATATTACTATCTTATTTCACTGAACCAAAACGAGTTGGAAGTCAATGCCTTGTCTTTCTTCTTTCCCCTTGCCCTACAGTTTTCCCTTCCACTTTTCCTCCCCTACGTTCCTACTATTTTCTTTTATATTTCTGTAGTATATATTATAAACTAATAAAAATTTGAAAAGCATAAACATTTTTTATAAAACAATATTTTATACCTACCTAGTTTACAAACATTTCACAATTTGTTTTTTAAGATCACGGATGTCAGGAATGCTAGCATGTCTAGTGTGATTCTTTGGCTTAATTTCTCATGTTAAAACTGGAGATACATGAATTGATTTCCCCCAGATTATTGGGAATATGTATAATAGAAAGACTGCGGCATTAACAAGCAACTCCAAACAAATTATAGTTAACATTGAATATAATCAAGGTTTGATGCTGGTAGCAATTCCACAGCTATGCAGGAAGAAGTGTATAAAGTGTACTTTATTGGAATAATATAATTAGTAGTAGCACTGATCTATTATAATTCTGAAATACAGCCTCAAAATGTATGAATACCAGAGTAGAAATAATTAAAGATTTATTGATGCCAATCTATGTACAATCACTTTCTGTTCTAGCACCCTCTGTTTTAGCTAATATACAATCTATTCTAGTTTCCATTGTTGTATTTACTTGTTATTTGAATTATTTATGCATTATTATTCTTATGACTTAATTAGATTACTTTGTCTTTATAATTGCAGTGATTACCTTGTCCTGTAAGTGCTATATTATACTGTACTATAAATTAGTTTTTAAACAAATATTTAGGGCAAATTTAAGCTGTGGTGACCTCTGCGTTTCTGCATTTCTTTGCTGTTCTTTAAGCTGGGCAAGACAGAACAATCCAAGAGAGGAATTGTGGGTGCTATTTGCATAATGTATAGATGGTAGCTAAATTTAGATGGTGGATTAATTATCTGCATGGTGATTATAATAATGAATTAAAGCTAGGAAATCAACAACTCCTTTTTTCTTGAGTATGGATGAGCAGTGACTATTCCATGTCTTGCTTTTCCTTTTTGCAGATAATCTAGCCTCTTTTATCTCCAGTTGTGGTTCTTCTTTCTCTCTTTTCTTCCTGAAGAGGGCTCCGTGCACAAGGAAATTCACACACCAAGTTCTTTTTCTTCTCTTTGGCACTGCAACAGGGCAGGTGAATTAATTCCAGCAGGCACAGTGAATAGATATTAGAGTCAAATCACGTTGCAAGCACAGGAGATGAATGTGAAGGTTTTCCTTGAATGAGGCCCCTGTGCTGCTCTTCCTTTTCGCTAATGGTGACAATCCTCCAAGGAGTTTGCTTATTTATTTATTTATTTAGTTAGTTGACTAGTATGTATCATACATCTCCCTGTGGAAAGAGGATGAAGAAATCTCTGTAGAGGGAAAAAGCAACTTTGAACAGAAAATGGAAATAAATTACCAAATATTCTGAAAAGATTACACATGCCAGCAGCTTTCTAACTAATTTAGCTCAAACCAGAAACTCCAAGAAAGGCTTGGTCTGTAACCACCTGTTCAAATACTTGAGGATGTACAAAGAGAATAAATTTTCAGGTACAAAATAAATTCTTCTTCCCAGATCTCCTAAGCTACTTTGGAGCTTCTTCCAGCTGAGATGAAATCAGAGGTGGTATTCGACCGGTTCGCACTGGTTCGGCCAAACCGGTAGCAAAAAAACCTGCTGTTCGGGTGAACCGGTAAAAAAAATATGGCTACCAGTTCAACCGAACTGGTAGCTAAAACCCCTGCCAAATGCGCGCGCGTTTTCCTTTCCCTTCCATGCATGCACGTACCTACTGGCACATGCCTACTGCACATGTGCATGCCAATCATCTGAGAGGACTCTTTGATCCTCTCAGCTAATCGGCACACTTTTTTTAGCTACCGGTTTGACAGAACCGGCCCTTTTTTAGTTCAAAAAAGTGCCGGTTCAA
>JAOYMU010000283.1:21550963-21561099 GCA_025802295.1 Psammodynastes pulverulentus
AGGCCCCTTTCGCGCCCTTCCGAAAGCCGGACCGAGCTTCCGGAAGGGCCCGAAATGCGCCTGCGCAAAACTCTCAGGCTGGCGTTGGGGCGAGCTCGGAGAAAAGGTGCTGGAACGCCATTCCGCCGCGTTCCGGCAGAAAAAAAGCCCTGCCTCTTCCTATTTTCCCCATGACAACAACCCTATGAGGTGGGTTGGGCTGAGAGAGAGAATGATTGGCCTAAAGGCACCCTGCTGGCTCTAATTTTTAAAGAGAGTTTTCTGATGCCTTCAGCAATTACCCTTGCTGTTAACATGAACAGATAAAAGTACTTTAGATTTGGACTTTTAGGAATGAGATTTATGAGTAGGAGAAAAGATGTATGCACAGAAATTCACCATGAATTAATTCTACCATTTGTAGAAGAGAGAGAACCCTTTATTAGTAAAGAAGTAATCAAGTATAATCAAGGTAGATAAGTATAATGCATAGTTGTGCAGACAGATTCTTAATGGATGCTGAATAATGTTACCATGAGACAAGATGAACCTCTTACATTACCTTGGCTATTCACAGTGATGGAAAACTAAGCTTATATTCCTTTTTCCTGAGAAGCGTAGCTGAGCAGAAGGTTGGATCTATGACAGGTGAGTATAGCAGCTTCCCAAGCTTAATGTACAGTGTGGTTCAAAAAAGGTATCCCTGGGATCCGTCTGTCTTTTATAACTTCTCACTGCATAAATTGTTTACAGTCTAAAAATGGAAAGCATGACCTTCAGCACTAGCCATGAGTAGTGTAAATAACCGAGATAAGGTGTAAAAGCAAGGATGAGAAAGATGACCTGTCAAACTCCCGGAACAATTAGTCACTGGGAAGACAAGAAGGGTGGTGGAAACGGGCAGCTCACAGAATAGTTGTCTCAATGTTATTTCCGGAAACAATACTTTTCTGCAGCTCAACTATGATGGAGCCAGAGCTAAAAAATAAGGTAAGGTGTCAACGCCTCCTCTCTCTCTCTCCCCTTTCACATAATGTAGTGCCTAAGAAAAGATAACTTTTTCCAGAGGTCAAATTCTTTTGACCTCTGATTCTTTTTAAAGGGTTTTTTTAATTCATCCAATGACATTAAGCTTCCCTAGATTTGTAAGTTGCTTACCTCTGATTTATGATATAATGCTTTCTTGAGGGGAGGGGGGGTCACTAATCCTTTCCTTAGTTACCTCAGTCTAATTTTACCCGGTGTCCTACTGACATCAATGAGATGTTCAATTAAGCTTGGCTAGGATTGACGGTATACTATAGAAGAGTTCATAGCTTCCATCTGCTCTTTTGCAAATTGCACCTGGGGAGATAAGCTATGATAGATCAGTTATGTTGTTCTAAAGGTATTTTTTTTTCCAGTGAAGAAGGATGTCTTCCCTTATGATTAATGTTAACAGCATCAGCACCTCAGAGTGCAGCTGACAGGAGAAGGTATTTCCAAATACGAAGTATATGGTTATGGGGGGATATGTTGGGGCTTAGGCATGTGATCTTGCCAAAAAGCAGTTTAAAAAGAAAACAAAAACACTATTCTTTCTCTTACGAATGGTTAAACATATTAGATCATGCTGGTCATAGCTAAAATGACTTGTTTGGTCAGGAAGGGAATGACAACTGCTCTTATAGAAGACCGGGAAACCTTTTATGGACTTTTTGCTGAAAATGAATCAAGATAATTTGGTGATTTCTGGATTCACTAATTAAAAATGGAGATACATGTCGGAGAAGGGAACTCTGTTATGTAGTGTTGAATGAGGTATTCACTATGTCCATAACTGTGGTAAAGAAGATTGGATGTTGCATCTTTAAGTATTTGATTTCCTTTTTATTTTCTCACGTTCTATTGCTTTCAATATTTTTCTATCTTTCTTGTTTATTTTTCTTTTTTGTGTTTATCTTTTAACTTTGTTAAAAAAAATTGATATATACACATACATATAAAGGTAAAGGGTTTCCCCGTCCAGTTGTGTCTGACTCTTGGGGGCAGTGGCCAACTCCTTTGAGGGAGTTTTCCAAAGACATTTCCATGGTCATATGGTTAGCATGACTATACATTGAGGCACACAGAATGCTGAGACCTTCCCACCAAAGTGGTACCTATTTATCTACTCACATTTGCATGTTTTCGAGCTGTTAGGTGGGCAGGAGCTGGGGCAAGAATGGGAGTTCACCCTGCTGCTCATCTTAACCTTTGAGCCATCACACTCCATCTACCCTTCCCTCTATGTCTACCTCTACATCATCTTCATCCACATCCACATCCACGTATGTGTGTATATGTATACATTTATATACACATATTAGACCAGGATAGTAATGCTACAGAAAGACAAACATATGAATATTACAGTGTGCCCTCACTGACACCAAGAGATTTCTAGGCTTTGGAGCAGGTGTTTTACTCAGCTTTACCTGAGGGTGCCAGCCTTTGAACCAGAGACATTTGCCTGCAAAACTTGTGCTATGTCACTGGCATGACCCTTCCCAAGGAAGGATAGGATTCCGGGGGGCATGTAGGTTCTGAGTGAATGAGCAGTAACTGTTGCTTTCAGAAATAAAAACAAAGCAAATTAAACAGAGGGTAAGAAGCGAACTGAAATTGTAGAAAGGTAACAGAATAAAAAAGTGGAAAGGAGTTAAAACATAAAATCCCATGGTTGTCAATATGAAATTTAAATTTAAAATGACAAAATGCTCTAAAGGTTTCTGCACCCTTTCTGCCTTCAGAGCATTAGAGGTCTCCACAGCACTAGAGATGGGTACCATAGCTTCCCTCCTCTAAAACTTTCCCTGCAGTTCCCTGACTGAAAAATGCAAGAACATTTTGCATAAAAAGAACTCCCACAGTATATCTTTTTCCATTTAGAACACGAGAAGGTGAGAAGTAGTTTTTTCCCCCTTCTCACTTCTGAAAGCTTCAGCCTTTGACATTAAATATAAAGGAGAACAATCATAAATCCAACAAAAGTGGGCACTGTGAGCCTTTGTCTGCTTCACAGTGGGACAAAGAGGCCAGGGTAAGGAGCAGGAAAGCAAGAATGGGAAATATGAAAAATCAATAAACAAAATAGGTCAGAGGCAAAACGACTCCCTTACGTTTTATATGACAACATGGAATGAAAATGTTTAATACATTCTTTAGTGCCCGAAATCCCATATTCCAATTCAGGTACAAATAGCATTAGTGTAGCATTCTCTAACAGAGTATCTCCCATTTGTGCTCGCTTTGATTTGTCAAATTCACAGTCAGTGTATGAATTCTGTAAATTGGAAGTCCATTGAATGTATACTCTTGCTTGGTCAAAGATACACTATGCTAATGATAGTGCAGGTTTTGAATTCAGTATGTCAAAAATTCAGAAAATGCCCAATGACTCTTTTGGTGTGTCTCACACACACCCAAACACATCTAACAAAAGAGAAATAATTCTTTAAATATTCATTTACTTAAGAAAAATACAGTCCAATTGTACCGGTAGGTATTATGCATTACATAGAGAAATGTTAAACAATTACAAAAATGGAACATGAATAAAACAAACTCAAACACATGTAAAATAATAATAAAAAAAACAGATTCATTATTAAATGAGTTTCATATTAAAACAGCATATTAATCAAACAGAAGGAAAACTGCAGTTATTCAGAAGAATAAAGTGTGAAAAACGGAAAGAAAAGAGAGTGACTTAGAACAGAGAAAACAATACAGTATGCCCACTGATAATTGGGCTTAAAATAATATACTTACCAGCTGCCAGCAGAATCAGACAATGAGGAGTTGTGGAGGAACTTGGGCCAGTTCTGGAGTCTGATGGAGGCTCTGTGTCGGACGGAGAGATAGAGCCAGGGCCATCCAACATTTCCCAGCCACCAGAGAGGCAGCTGCCTTTGGAGGCTGATATGAGTAAGGAGGAAGAACAGCTGTGGCCTGTTCCAGATGCACGTATGCACAGAGCTGTTAGGAGAGGGGAAAACGGAGGTCAAGCAGTCAACTCAGGAAGCAAAGCACACTTGGATGCTGATGGGGAATAAATAGAAGGAAAGGGGGAGTGGTTATTGTAGGAGACAACGGTCCATATTTGGGAAGATTTTGCTCATTGTATTTCGTGCCACAGAGACTGTTTGCCAGCACTTAATTTGCAGCTTTACCACTGGCAATTATTTCAAGGAACTGAGAAGGTCTGTTACTGCATTTAACTCTTTGAAAGACTATTGCCTGGACTTTTCGGTGTGTGAATGCCATTAATTCACAGGAGATAAATAAAGAGGGATTTTTCGGGACAAGGAATCTGTTTCTTGTTTCTGCTAAGGCTGGGTCAGAACAATACTGAAGAATTCATTATTGTTTGAAATGGTACAACACTTTGTCAAATGAACATTCTGCCCCAGTCTCAGAAGAAGAAAAAAAAAAGCTACCTGAGGCAGCTATGGGTCAATGAGGCTTTCATTTTGAGAACTTTGCAGCCTTTGAAAAGAGTGGGAAACTGTGGCCCATTCTTGTGTACTTTTTGGAAGCCACAAGAGCGCAGCCCTGTCATGTGACTTCCAGTGAGGCTGGCGGCTCCTTGAGAGCACACCACATTCTTGTGTAGCCTCTACAGCCTCAGAAAATTGAGCAAAAATGGGCATGCTAGCATGTCACTAAAAATGACATGGTTTGTTACCTGTGTCATACATGTCATAGTTCCCCATCAGCATTCTATACTGTGGAGAGCATTAGGTTAGGGAAGGCTGACTTAATTTTTATATAAGAACCATTCATGGTTTCATGGGTACTTTCCTTAAGATAATCGTAATCACTGTGTTCACACTTGCATTAAACCAGACCTTCCCAATCTAGATACCTAAATTCCACTTCTCCCAATTCTCAATAATGGCCATGCAGTCTGGGGAATTCTGAGCACTTGGAGGCAACACGCTGTTAGAGGCCATAGGCTGGAGAAGGCCACATTTAAAGTTTATTAACCTTATTCAAGGTTTATTGTTTAGATTTCCACATCATACCATGTAATAAGCCATTATTTCCAAGTAGAGTGGCTGGAAAAAAGCAGAAGGCTAAGGTTAAAATCACATTTTTGGCTAGATGGGAAGTATGATCTCAGTCTTTCTGTCTGCTTACTTTTACAATGGCAGCAGTGGCACTGATATATGATTTATTTGTTTGTTTGTTTGTTTGTTTTACTGTCCATCTTACTATCCAAAGTTGTTGCCATTAGAAATAGAGGTCCAGTAAAAAAAAGCAGTCAGGGCTCTAAGGTGATGGATAAATAGCACTGAACACAAAGAGATATATAGAATTGGAGCATACAATTAATCTAGATTGGACTGCCCTCAGACAGTCACTTATGCCTAGTCACTTTACAGCTTGACTATTGTGTTGTGCTATACATGAGGCTGCCCTTGTAGGCCACCTAGAAGCTTTAGCTGGTCCAGAAAACAGTGGCACGAATAGTGCCATGCCATGGGTTGGTATGCCCCTGTAACTCCTATCTTTGCAAGCTACATTACTTGCCAGTTTCCTTCTGGGTATGATTTAGAGTCCTGGTCACTCACTTCCTATAAAGCCTTACATGTCATAGGCACTGGTGGGATTCAATTTTTTTTACTACTGGTTCTGTGGGGCGTGGCTTGGTGGGCGTGGCATGACTTGGTGGGTGTGGCAGGGGACAGATACTGTAAAATCTCCATTCCCACCCCACTCCAGGGGAAGATTACTGTAAAATCCCATTCCCTTTCCACCTCACTGACTTACATTCCAGCTCTGTTCTCCTGTGCAGGGCAACAAAAGAAGACCCAGCCGATCAGCTGGGACTCAGGAAGCAGAGAATAGATGGGGGCGAGACCAGTCAGAGGTGGTATTTGCCAGTTCTCCGAACTGCTCAAAATTTCTTCTACCAGTTCCCCAGGACTGGTCAGAACCTGCTGAATACCACTTCTGATCATAGGGCTCAACTTCTTGAAGGACCACCTGTCTCCCGTAGAATCTACCTAGCCAGATGGATCTTGCAGGATTGATACACTGTGGGTTCCTTTGATTAAACAATGTCATTTATTGGAACCATAGTGGCATTCAATTCTGAGCAATATACGATATAATCCAGTTCATTTGATCAGCATCAGATTGGAGAATGTCACCAAAATGGAAGGTCTTCTAACTTTCTGTCATTGTTTCATTTAAAATCTATCCCAAGGATAAGCCCCATCATCACGATCACATTTTATCAGTTTTTTTTAAACACGCCCTCAGAAAGTTTGTTGAAGCACTATGATTATGTGTCATGAGAGAAGAATGGTTTTTTGCAGCAGGTACTTCAAGAAACCATTGTTTGTAGCATGCTTGTCAGATCAATAAAACAAAAGAGAATTGTGCCGGAGAGAATCTGAATCATGAACTAAGAGAAATGAACCACTGATGCTTCATTTTTGAAGATGAAACCTGCTGAGGATGAAAGAATGTTCCTTAAAGCATGAAAATCTAGTCTGGGATAACTGATTATTGCTGTCAGTGTATGACTCATGAAGACTGGTGTAACATGGTGACTGCTAGTTTTTAGAGAGCGTGTTTAATACGACGGCCAAGATACTGATCTGTGAACTATTGGATTCTTTCTTCAAACATCATGTGTCTTAAGTGAGTTGCATTCAAGGCACTGGTCCTACCATTGGTCTGAATCAGACAATTGCTTCTGGCTCCCAATGCAAAGGTCAGGGAGCACTAGAAGTATTGGAATATGCAGCTGCTCCTACCATTGCAATAGATGACATTCTTATAGCACCAACATTAAACCTGTATGGCATTTCATATCCAACCAAATATAGTGCTCCAGAAGTATACAAACCAGGGATTTACCTTACAGAATTGTAAGGAACATTGTTGAAATAATCCTCAATGATATTTTTATAATTTTTAAATATTATCACCATTCACCAAATGGACAAAAAGTACTCTATATGTATTTAGTCAAATGTTCTCTTTTTTTCACTGCTTCACATAGTCTGGGGATAAGATGTGGCATTAAGATCATATCTTCAATCTCCACATTAGCATAATTTATGTTTGAGCAACAACACAAAATATACCAATTTCTTTAAAATTTGTATCAACCCAAATTCCTTTAAAATGTGTAGCTCTCGATAAGGCTGGCATGTTTATTTAGAGGCTTCTCATCCCTTTACTATATATTTCATTTACTTTCGCAGATTCTCTTGTGACCTGAAACATCACATAATCAGTTGAACACCATCTTGCTTTAAAATAAGTAGTGTTGAGTTAACTTTGTTTAGTACAAATAGAGTATAGTGTGGAAATCACTTTTATGGACGCTCTTTTTCAGACTCATTAAGCACAGCTGGTACCAGATTTTCATCTGCCTATTGGACAAGACAATTCATTTAACCTGGTGCTCTGCAGATATGTTCAATTATTTTGTATCAGTCCCAGCTAAGAGCTATATATGATATATTAGAGGGGATCCAGTTGAAAAAGACTAAGTCAGGTGAAATTTGAAACAACACATTTGATATTCGTCTCAAATCTAACTTTCTCCTGATCCAGTAATAATGGAAACCTATATAACTCTCTAACTCAGGGGTGCCAAAGATCATCCTAGTCTACCCGCGTCGCTTCGGCCGGATCTACTTGCATCGCTTCTGCCCAATCTACCCAATGCAGAGAGGAAAGATCAGGCCAGCGAAGCTTTGGCCTGGTCTACCTGGTGTGAAGAAAAAGATAAGGCCAATGTAGCTTCAGCCCGGTCTACCCAATTTGGCCAGTGTGGCTTCGGCCCAGTCTACTCAATGCGAAGAGGAAACATGCCAACAGGTTGGGGAGTGGTGTCAAGCTGGCCACACCCACCTAGTCAGCAACACCCACCCAGTCAGTCATGCCTCCACAGCCCCCCAAGGTTAACCACAGCCTTGATGTGGCCCTCAATGAAATTGAGTTTGACACCCCTGCTCTAACTCATAGAAAATGCAAGCAAAAGGGAAGCCGATTATATTTTAGTATGCATCATATATGCATAAATGATAAATCCACAGGTGGGAGGGAAGGAAAAGTGATCAAATATGCGTCACAATGTGGAAATGGAAACTCCATCCTTTATAAATGTACACACATTACAGTATGGTATGAAAGGGTACATTTCATCACTTCTGTATTCTCATGATTAGGAACAGAAACAAAGAAAAAGGGTCACGAATATTTTGCACAGCTGGCTTCTCCAACTATGTACCGAAGTGCAAAACTTTCTGTAACCTACTTCTAAGCTCATTAGTGACCCATTCTCAATATGTTTCAGTAGAATTGCAAGTTTAGATGCCTGCATCTGAGTACAGGTGCTTTTATTTTCCTTGAATTCCTTCTTTCTTTGGGGTGTGAATTAATAACTTTTCAATCCATTAGCTGCAAGCCCTTCTTGGATGCCATTTTTTTGAATTGCCAGCTCTTATCCAGCCTGCCTCCTATTTTACAGATAACTTTCCATGTTTCTAATCATTTTATGTAGAAGGAGATGCCCCACAGCATCTCCTGCTTGTTATATAAGGACATAATTTGCAGTTTGCTCACTCTGAAACAATTTAATGAAGAACATCTTTCAAACCTCCTTCTGCTTCTCAGATAGCTCTGTTGTCAATTATAATTAGGGCAACAAAAAGTTTAGTAGCATAATAAAGATTAATAGAATTTTAGGGGTGTAAGCAATTCCCAAACTAGAGCCCACTGCCTCAGATAAAATGGGGTTTAGTCCATTTAGAAACCCATGCCACAAACAGTCTGTGCGGAATAAGATTCTTAATATTTTTCTTCTTCTAACTTACATGGTGATACTCCCCTCTCTTCAAATACACCCCAGTATGAACCCTGAAGGGTCCAGCTGTTACATGTCTCCTCCCTCCAATCAGTACTCAAACAAACCACATGATGGCACCTCTGTTCTGCTAAAACACCTTTGAGGATCCATTGATCTGATTTGGTATGCAGGCAGCCACTTTGCACACAATCTTATTTTAATGACAGCTTTTTTGATGCTACTTTAAACACATTGATGCACTCCTTGATACCAGAGAGCAGCCCCCCTCAGTGAGAAGGAAAAACAGCTACAGTAACCTCAGCAAATTATTTCCAGTCAGTGTCCCTGCATATTGATAGAATAGGGCCAGTCTATTGTAGATCTTTAATATTCATACCAAGGAAGGAGAAAAAAGAGCAGTGTAAATCTTCAGAGAAGAGGGCACAATGTGGGGTTGGAAGAAATATCCATCTGGTTCAGTTCCCCAAGTGGGGAGAAAGACACTGGAAACATGGAGGCTGATTGGAAAGATGGTTTATTGATGAACAGGACCACATGAGTTTGAGGTCCTGAGCAGCTGACCACTCCACTGGAGTGGAGAGTGAGGGTTATTTTACACCCTCTCTTGGGTCTTGCCCTTGAGCTTCCTGTTCCTGTGACAAAAGCATGTATTCTATTGGTTGCTGTCAGACTCCCATGGGGCTATGCAGGGGTCATAGCTGATTTTGTAGGCTATCCGAGTCAAGCTTGGTTGAAACTTAGGCTGATAAAATGAAGGGGATTGTTGTACACTTCCTATTGTGGCTGAATGGCTTTTCTCTGAAGGATAATCCCATCATCCTGGAGCTGAAGGTCTTTTGTTTTGTATATGGGCTGGCTCAGTCTTTCTTAATGGGCACCAAATATCTGCTGGGGACAGGGAGTTTCTGTCTCCCTTAAGATTTCCATTTCTCTTTTAGGGGAAATATAATATTCTGTCTTTTTAAAAATTTTCTCAAAGTATTTCATTTTTCTAGGAAGGGTGGGTGTTAACTTTCTACAGTTGTTACCTATGCAGTTCCACCACCAGCCTTATAGCTGCTGTTAATAGAACCATAGCTCAAAGGTAGGGCCCGTGTTTTGTGTTAGGAGATCGTAGATTTTCCAGCACAATTTGGAAAGGCACCTCTAGAATGACTGCCAGGCAACATGGTGCTGGTCAAGGGTCCAACAAAAGGCTACTTCTTGTATTATTCAGAAGTATCAGGATCATTGGTTGCCCTCTCCCCTCCTTGGAAGAGCTTTATAGCTCACGCTGCCTTAAGAAAGTTCAAAATATTCT
>JAOYMU010000283.1:21676336-21686951 GCA_025802295.1 Psammodynastes pulverulentus
TATTGCCCTGCTTACAGAAACTGCCTCTTGGTTAACCCATAGAACAGCTAAAGGTTCTTGGCAATACGCCCAGACTTACTGTCGATCAGTCACATGATCATCCAGCCATGTCTACCAAGCTGGTCATTAGGGCAGAGAACCGGTTGTTAAATTATTTGAATCCCACCATTGGGTCATTATAATTAATAACCACAATAGCCCTTTAAAAATGCCTGTTTTCCATTTTAAAGACCAATGCTTGCCAACACTACGTACTTATGAAGCAAATTTCAATGTTTAAATATATGTTCCAATCAATCAGCCATTAGATAATTTGGTGTACTAATATTTATTACATTAGCTTTCCCCTCTTTTCCAGGATATTACAAAATACAGAATAACAGGGTTGAAAGGGACTTTGGAGGTCTTTTAATTCACCTCCTGATCAAGCACAAAACCCTATACCAGGGCTCCCCAAACCTGGCAACTTTAAGACCTGTGGACTTCAACTCCCAGAATTCTCCAGCCAGCTATGCTGAAATTGAAGTCCACAAGTCTTAAAGTTGCCAAGTTTGGAGACCTCTGCCCTATACAATTCCAGACAAATGGCTGTCTATTCTCTTCTTAAATGACTCCATTTAAGTGAGGGAACATTCACAACTTCTGAAGGCAGGCCGTTCCACTGATTAATCATTCTCACTGTATAATTAAAATAGAATCAAAATCACACGAAGTGTAGTACCACTTTATAAAACTTTAGTAAGGCCACACCTGGAATACTGCATCCAGTTTTGATCACCATGTTACAGAAAAAAAAAATATGTTGAGAATTTGAAAAAAGTGCAAGAAAGAAAAACTAAGATAATTAAGGTCCTGGGACATGATAGCAGTATTCCAGTATTTGAGAGGCTGCCACAAAGAGGAAGGGGTCATCTTATTTTCCAAAGCAGCAGAGGGCATGGCAAGAAACAATGGATGGAAAATAAGGAGAGAAGCAACCTGGAATTAAGGAGAAATTTCTTAGCAGTGAGGACAATTAACCAGTGGAACAGCTTGTCATCAGAAGTTGTGGGTGCTTCATCACTGGAGGTTTTTAAGAAGACACTGGACACTTGTCTGAAATGGTATAGGGTTTCCTATTTGAGCAGAGGGTGCATACATTATATAATTATACAGGGAGATATACATCATAATGTATATCTCACTGTTCTCACATAATACACATATATTCATCTTTGTTATGTTCCTGGTTAGTTATCTTTTGTTCTATGTTAAAAAGACACTAGTGTAAGCTAGTGTAACTTTTTTTTTTAAAGGGACATGTTCCAAACCCTTTAACATTTTATCTCACTTTTCATGAATCTTTCAGCTGCAGAGAGCAAAACTGTATAGAATATTCAAAGAAGGTTCACTGCATATATCTCTTATCATATTGGCAGAAATATTTTTCATTTTTTCCCCTAATGATCCCCAACAAGACTTTTTTTCTTTTTACAGCAGAAGCAATAGCATTCTAGGTCACAATTTCTGCAATGCGTCACAAGTCAGATTCTCCTTTAATCAGTCAATATAATCTCAGACACCATAATATAATATATGAAATTAAGCAATCTTTACCGCAAAGTATATAATTTTACATTGAATGAAATTTCCCATTAAAGTGTCATTTTCTCCAGTTTGGAGCAGTCCCTTATGTGGCTCCCTTAGGTTCTAACCAGATTAAATAATTTGGCTATCAACAACAAACATGATCATTACTCTCCTCAATCTTAATGGTAGTACTTTTATGAAAAAGGGCAGGTCTCAGTAAGATTATTGGTGTCTTGATATCTATTTTAGGAATGGAATGGAATAGTTGGAAGAGACCTTGGAGGTCTTCTAGTCCAACCCCCTGCTTAGGCAGGAAATCCTATACCATTTCAGACAAATGGTTAGCAAATCTCTTCATAAAAACTTCCAGCGTTGGAGCATTCACAACTTCTAGAGGAAAGTTGTTCCACTTATTAATTGTTCTCACTGTCAGGAAATTTCTCCTTAGTTCTAGATTGCTTCTCTCCTCAATTAGCTTCCATCCATTGTTTCTTGTCCTGCCTTCAGGTGGAGAATAGATTGACTCCCTCAACTTCTTGAGATATTGGAACACTGCTATCATGTCATCCCTAGTTCTCTTTTTTCTTAAACTAGAGATACCCAATTCCAGCAACCGTTCTTTGCATGTTTTAACCTCCAGTCCCCTAATCATCTTTGTTGCTCTTCTCTGCACTCTTTCTAGAGTCTCAACATCTTTTTTTACACCATGGCAACCAAAATTGGATACAGTATTCCAAGTGTGGTCTTACCAAGGCATTATAAAGTGGTATTAACACTTCATGTGATTCTCAACTCTATTAATGCAGCCTAGTATAGTAGCCTTTGCATAGTAAAAACTAGAAAGAATGGTCAAAAGCCTTGTGAGTTGAAGGACTGTGGTTGCCAAATAGTTTTTAAAAACAGCTTCATCTGTAACAAAGAAAGATGACTTCTGTAAGAACAGTAAAATTTGTGCTACTGGCCTTCACAGTGGCTACTTGCAAATCTCATAACCCTAAAGAGGGCAAGGAAATCCAAAATGTATTGTGAAAAGCAAGATTTTCAGCTGGGCAAATCTCGTTCTGGGTTCATGGCAAGGACACCCAAAATAAATTTTAAAAAAGCATTTTGCACTTAAAAGGTCTTTATAAATAAATGATTAATAAAACCATAAGTAGATAGTAAAGATCATTTTTCCCAACATTAAGCAAATAGACACTGCATGTTTATATATTTGAAAGCACTAAATCAGTGTAGATTTTTTTCCCCTTTTGCCTTGTAAAAAGACCTTTCCTAATAAGCAGGTTTGGGGAGAAAAGGGAGGAGAGAAGGAAGAAAAACCCCCAGCCATCTGGATAATACTCTACATTTGGAGAAAGACTCTCACAACACAAAACTCATTCCAGGTTCAGCATGTTGTTATCAAGTAATTTGATAATTGCTCACTAAATGAAGGGGTTTTAAACTGGAGCTGCCCTGTCATACTGACAGCATTGCTATAACAAATGGTGTGGGTTTTCCCCTCTTTCATTGTAGGGTACATGCTTTAAATTCGATTTCAAAGCAACTGAATGTATATCTGTGCACATCTGTGTGGTTAATATATATTATTCAGGAAAACAATTGCCTTCCTTAAGTCTTCTGGATTTTTAAGAATCAACTATTGAGTTTGCAGATTGCACTAAGAATGGATTGGTAAATCATGGATGATTGAGTAAATTACAATTATGTACATTTTTTGCAACATATTAAATTATGAAGCATGGTTTCAAACCACAATAGCTGGGTTAATATACCAAACCAAAAACAAATCATTAGGGCTTACTGTAATGCAGATAAGGATAACTATTAAGGTTGAAGGTTTTTTAAAAGAATTTGTTCCTGATATATTTTTTTCTAGTCCATGATGGAAAATGTTATGAAACTGTAGCATTTTGCAAAAGTATACCTTCTGTATAATGTTGAAATTGGGCATAAACTTTGCAATCCCAGTGATGAACAGCAATAGCACTTACACTCATATACCACTCCACAGTGCTTTACAGCTCTTTCTAAGTGGTATACAGAGTCAGCATATCATCCCCATATTGGGTCGTCATTTTACTAACTTTGGAAGGATGGAAGGCTGAGTCAACCCTGAGCTGGTCAGGATTGAACTGCTAGCACCTGGTAGAATTAGCTTGCAATACTGCATTCTGACCATTGCGCCACTATGGCTCATGAAGACAGAAACATTGGGGTTCTGGATAAAAATTAAAGAGTCCAAACTATTTTAGTTCAATGGAAGATTCCAAATTCTATTTGCAAAAGGCCCGTGTGTTAAAACATCTGGTTTTCCCAGATATCACTTTGAAAGACTAACAAATGAAATCTCAAAGAATCACTTTCAGTTATATATCCAGTAGCAACTGAAAGAGGTGCCAGCAGTTTAGTTAGGTAAAGGGCAAAGTTCTAAAAATATATGACTATAAAGGTATGAGAGAACTTTCTACTCAACCACACATACAAAAGTTTAGTGCTAATACAGTATATGGTGAATCCTCTAAGGATTGGCAGAAGCCATGTTTTTTTAATGTTGAATGGAATCAATTTGCATTCCAATTAACATTTTGAAGAACAGATTCAATAATGGCTTTTGTTTAAGAGTTGACTAATTGCCAGCTTGGATTGTGATTATCCAAGCTGGAGTAGTTTCCTACTTTTACCCCCTCATTTGGCATTTGTATGTTTTAGGCTGCAATACATTTTCAAAATCAATATATGGCATTGGATGTAATATTTCTGTTCAGAGGGATAAATATAGATCACAGAAGCTTAAGGTGTATGAGTTGTAAAGAACTAATTCATCCAGTCAAACCCCTTGCTGTTGACAGTCTGAGAGGTTTTTCTCACTCTCTTTTCCTTTCTTTAAATAAAGATTACCAGAAATCTGAGGGGTGCTATTGAGATTGAGATATACTTTAAAATACTTTTAAGTTTCTCCTTTGTTATCATCTAACTGCTTTGGAATGTTAGCACTTGTTCTCTGGCTGAGTCAAGTTCAATCTTTAAGGGCTGATGTGAATGATTTTGCCTGGGCATTGGGCAAAAGAGGTGGAAACAGTGAGATGGAAACAGTGGGATGGTCCAGACACAAACCTTAGCATAGTTAATCAAAATGGGTAAGTTGCTTAATTGTCCAGAACCATATATGGCTCCTAGAACCCCTTCAGGTTTGCCATCAGGCAGTAATTTTTCATGTGACAAACAGGAATAATATTGAAATATCAGGAATGTAAGATTATATTAGATTATATTTAGGATATTTTTCCTTCACCAGCTAACTTCTTTGTTTCAGTACCATGTCTTTGGGGGATTGCCATTCAAAAGTAAACTATGACCCTCACTTTGAAAAGGGTATTTCGTTCCTGAAGTAAAGCACACAAATCTAGTAAGTGAATGACCTATAGGCTAAATCCTGGGGAGTCATTGACAATCAGAGCATAGGGAAGGAAGCACTCTCTCCTCCATCACTTCTAAATGTAGCTTCAGCGCACCATAGTTAAGTCCAATCTTCTTTCAGCCATTTCCCCAGCTCAGAAATGTTCTAAGCTGCTGCATTGTTTCATCAATTCCAAAATATGATGATCTTCTGTTTCAAATATTGTCCCTACTCAGGTCCTTAAGGTGACAGAGAGAGAGATGAGGGGCAGACAAGGCCCAATTTACAGCCTGTTGTCCAAGGCTAGCACCATCCATCTTGGCTCTAACTTGGAATCTTCAGACAGGTCCTGTCCTATACCTGCCTTTCTCTCAAGTGTTGAATTTGCCAGCAATATATTAACATTTTGTGAAAACCATCTGTTCCAGACATAGTTAGTAGCTAAAAGAGAAAGTTTTGTCTTTGTAATAAATCCCTCCGAAGTTTTTCCAATAAAAATTGCAACCCATGTCTCTAGGTTCCTGGGACAGAAAGTATCATACCTCATGCCAGCAGTACTTGTGTTATTAATTTTAAGTTTGTCCATTGATTTTCTATCTCATTCTTTTTATAGATGACTGCATGTTATGGGAGAGGCTGTAGCTGAGTGGCAAAGTACTGAACATGCTTTGTTTGAACAGGGATCCAGACACAATCCTCTGTCTCAAATCAAAAGACCAGGTAGTTGAAACCTATTCCTCCTGAGAATTGCCACCAGTTAGAGTGTAAGGACTGGGCTAAGGGTCTCTACATAAATCCCACTCATATAACTACTTAATTGTTTTTATCTCCAATATTCTTTGCCTCTGAAGTCAGGTAATCACTAAAGACGAAGGTGTACGGAAATCTAAAGTACTGAAATAAATATTGGAATTAAACTAACAATTTATTCAGCCAGCTCCAATCTGCTTTGATTTGATTCAAATTAGAGATTCAAATTCAAATACCGCAGTTATTTCATTCAAATCTGCCGTTTGAGATTTGAAGGTTAACTGATTCCATTTGAGCTGCTTTGAGATTTGATTAAAAAAAAATCATCCATAGGCTGCAATAGGGAGGCATCAAAATGCTTTCTATTCCTCACACACATCTTTTAAAATAGAACAGTAGAAACAGAGTATCTGTGGAAAGGCTTTAAAAAAGGGTCAAAATGGCACCCAAAACCCCAGTCCAAAGGATGGGGCCTGCATCAGTGGTGGGATCCAACAGGTTCACACCTATTCACGGTTGTTAACTTTCTAAGCAGTTCGGAAAACTGGTTGTTGGAAGAAATCTCCTTTTGTTTTTTCCCACTTTACAGGGCTAATCCTGTAAGAAGACAGAAAAAAAACATACTAGGGTTGTTTGAAGCCTAATCTTTATTGCCCTGCTTACAGAAACTGCCTCTTGGTTAACCCATAGAACAGCTCAAGGTTCTTTGCAGTACGCCCAGACTTACTGTGGCCTGAGCTCCACCCAGTTACATGATCACCTAGCCATGCCTACCCAGCTGGTCATTAGGGCAGAGAACCAGTTCTTAAATTATTTGAATCCCATCACTGGCCTGCATCGTAACTTTTATGACAGCTCTGTTTGCAAGAGATGTCTCTGAGCAGGGATTAGGCAAGGCACAGCATCCTTTACATTATCCACCAAAGAACCTATGCTATACTCAGGCCTGAGGAGAGGGAGGTGCAGCTGGTACATTGTTCCGGGGCCCATGGAGCTCAAAGGGAGCCCATAAAGGGAATTTTTTTTAAAAAAAAAATGCAAAACCGAATTTTTAAAAAGCATTCGGGGAAAAGCTCGATGTTGGTACATTTGGTGCAGTGGAAATGAAGCAAGCTGACCTCAGCCAAGCAGTACATGCAATATTTTTCCCCTAGTTCCGCCATCTTTCTTTGCCTTGCCCCCCTCAGAGATATAAAGAGCAGCGAAGGTTTGATGTCCAAGTTTGCGACAGGGACCAACTCCCACCCACTAATCGAGGAAGAACTTTGTGGGTGTGTCCCAGGAAAGAATAGCCAATCGACTTTGAAATGTGTTACGCTCTTCCACGTGCAAAACCTTGTTAATAATCCTCTCGGCGGCCCTGGCTATACTGACAGAATCTTTGCAGACAGTCATTTTTTAAAAAATCTGATATTTTCACTTGCTTTTCTAGAGAGTTAGCTTTGAGTGTCACTGGAAAATGTCCATGACTTCTTATGATTTAGCTTTGCTTCTTCTGATTTCTGGGGTTCCAGCTTAGCACAACTGTTTACCAAAGCAGATTCCCCCTAGAAAAGGGTAAAAATAATATTTGTATTCCTGTCACTCTTTATTCCTGAAAGCAGAACGCATTTGGTTTTCTAGGTGTTGACCTAGTCCAGTGCTTCTCAATTATTTTCTGTCATGCCCCGCTAGGAAGAAGAAAACATTTCGCGTCCCTGCGCGACTGTAAATAGTATCATTTGTCTATAATGTATGCAAAGCGTGCATTCTCAGTGCAAACAAAACACCTACACCACCGAGCGAATGCTTCCTGCACACACTCTGCCAATGAGAGTGCCACTGCCCCTTAATGTAGTAGAGTCGATTGCACTTTATTCTAGAACAGTAAAAAAATCAAAATAGAAAAGTATGTTCCCCGAGGTCAAACACGTCCCCCTTGACGGAGCCTCACACCCCCCCTGGGGGCATGCCCCACTATTTGAGAAGCACTGGCCTAGTCTAATTCACTGATTTTCAAGCATCTTAAAGCTCTTCTGGCCATGTCTGTAGAATATAAAAGTAAGATATAACCCAAGAGTCAGGGGTGGGAATCTCCCGGTTTGGCCCAGATTGGGTGAACCGGTAGCTCCGATGATTGGTATTTGGGTGTTTTTGGGCCCTCCCACCTGTCCCTGCGCTTTGGTGCTTTTTATCCGCTCAACTAATTAGCGTGGCAGAGCGGATTGCCGCGCTAAAGCAGCTGAGAGGCACTTTAGCTGGAGTTTGTCCTAGTTGCACATGCACACCATTACCAAACCGGTAGCCAGATCAGTAGGATCCCACCCCTGCCAAGAGTGCATATTGGATGGATCTGTCTTGGGTCCATGTTTAGAATGCTGAGGGCTGAGATGAACTCTCAATTTGGCTGGCAGCATCAACATTTCATTAATACAAGGGACAGCGAAGTTGGGCATGTTAAAAAAACAACAACAACAACCCTGAGTTACAATGAAAATGATTGGAATCCAAAGTGATATTAGCCTTACCACCCTAAAAGATCTCTAAAGTGCAAAGAGTTTAATGTGAGAACAAAACTCATTAGCCAGTTATCCATGTCTGAGAACCTGTATCATATCATTCATACTACTTCGATACCCTTCAACCTTTATGACAGTGAAGTCAGAACCCCAATATAATAACCCCCAAAGAAGCACAAAGTTGTCAAATCCGTGAAACAATGTCCAGACACCCAATCTGATTCATGCCACTAAAAAGATACAGTATGGGTTTTCCTTCATAAATCATTTTCAGGTAATTTGATCAAAACTTTATTGCATTGAAGCATCTCTCAAAGTCTTTCACAACTCTATAATTTGCTGCCCCGAATGAAAAGCTCTGTCATTTGAAACTGTTCATAATACTTTGGCTGCAGACAACTCCATGTCTGTGACCTGGTGAAGTATATGATGAAATATAGGGTCTCTTGATTGAACAGGGGGGGTGGACTAGAGGACCTCCAATGTCCCTTCCAGCTCTATTCTGACAAGTTCCTTCTCCCATGCATATTGATGAGAATAGCTGCTTATATGTATGCCTGATATTGGACATGCCAATTCATTCATGAACGTAAATTGTCAGATATAAGCCGGTGTGCTGTTGTATCGACTGAACTAGACTGTTTACATACAATAACAGAGTTGGAAGGGACCTTGGAGGTCATCTAGTCCAACCCCCTGCTTGAGCAGAAGAGTCTATTCCAAATATTAGCCTCTACTAGGATTGAACTCACAGCCTTCTGATTGTGAGGCGAGAGCTCCACCTCTAGGCCACTGCACCCTCAAAACTGAATTCAAACTCTTCAGTTTTGCTTATAATTATTTAGTTAACTTGCATCAAGAGCATAACTGAGATTTTGACTGCATGTGATTACTCATGAGTAATTATATTCAGATCGACATTTCTGTTTGTTATTTTAAAAGCACTTCCTCATTTCTTAGTCTTTTGCATCATATGCATAATGTGCCTACAGAATGTTATTGTTTCAAAATCTCAATTTAAAGTAACAACACAAATAGGGTCAAAACTGCAGGTACCCAAGAATATAAAGAGAGCAATAAAAACCTAGAATCAACATTATATATCACAATAAAATGTAAGTAGCTACTCAGGAAAAAAAAATCAAGCAGTAAAGACCAATAAAGCAGAAACATTTATCAGACCCCCAAATACAGTATAAGCTAGATTCTTGGCAGGCCTACTAGTTATGGATTTCAAAAAGGACAAATCAGATTCCAAAAATCAATGTGAATCGAAGTTCACATGAATTTCCACGAATCCAATGTTGCTATGACTGCCCAGCTAATGCAAATGCTAGTGTGGAAATGTATTATTTTGGTGTGTAACTTATTTTTCTCCTAATGAAACTGTAAAATGAAACCCAAATAAAAATCTCTATCTCATCCTATCTCAAGACTACCTTCAGAGCCAATCAGAGATATGTGAAAACAAAGAGACATAAGAAAAGAAAGATACATGGGATGAAAAGTACGTAAGTCTGAGTACAAGAAAATGACACTGTGTCTTGGAACAGAGTACACACGTTGATAGGAAGAAAGCTGTGGTAATTCTCCAGGGATCAGCACTAGGAATGATGCTATTTCACTTGCAACCAATTATACCCATGCTTTAAGAAATAAGTTAGCTGTTAACAGTCACCTTATGTTTGATGGCAGCATGCTGGTACTACATTTGTTGGCTCCCAGTTCATTGGCTTGTCAAAAAATGGAGACGATTATTTTTTCTTACCTCAAGAAAAACAAAATTCAGAATTTGATGTATCTTTACTGGAAATTTTGATCTGCAGAAAATGAATGCAGGCAGTCCTCACTTACAAGCACAACTGAGCCCAAAATTTCTGTTGCTAAGCAAGAGAGTTGCCCATTTTACACCCTTTCTTGCCACAGTTGTTAAATGACTTGCTGCAGTTGTTAAATTAGTAACATGGTTGTCTGACTTCCCCATTGACTTTCCTTGTTAGAAGGTTGCAAAAGGTGATCATTTTATTTTATTTTATTTATTTATTTGTCAAGCATATATGAAAAAAACAAGTACAAGTATGAACATAACATATAAACATATAAGTATAAATAAGTACAAATAAAAAAGACATTAGGACAGGGACGGTAGGCACATTGGTGTGCTTATGCACGCCCCTTACAGACCTCTTAGAAATGGGGTGAAATCAACAATATACAATCTAAGGTTAAAGTTTTTGGGGTTTGGGAAAGAGACCACAGAGTCAAGTAGTACCTTCCAGGCATTTACAACTCTGTTGCTGAAGTTGTATTTCCTGCAATTAAGTTTGGATCAGTTTACCTTGAGTTTGAATCTATTGTGTGCTTGTGTATTGTTGTGGTTGAAGCTGAAGTAGTCATT
>JAOYMU010000283.1:21707400-21728154 GCA_025802295.1 Psammodynastes pulverulentus
CTCTTTCCAGAGCCTCAACATCTTTTTTATAGTGTGGTGACCAGAACTGGATGCAGTACTCTAGGTGTGGTCTTACTCAAGTTGGGATCCAGCCACTAAAGCAGCTTGGGTATTGTAGAAATGATCAACTCGGTTATTAGTTGTTCACATTTCTTCCCAAATGGAAATATGCTAATCACTAGACATTATATTCAAAGAATGGAAACAGATTGCTACGTCACGCAGGCATCCTTTTTCTTCCTGCTTCTTTCTGTAATATACAAAGCCAGTCACATATTGTGGAACAAAAAGATACTTCAGACCTGATGAGATTATCTCCAAAACAGAGGCCTGTTTTACATTTACATCTGAGAACTTAGCCACCTGAATCAATGCTGCAACACTTACACTGAGGCGCTAAGTGAAACTCACTCGTACCATTTTTTGAAAGCTTGTGATCATAGGACCTGCCAACTATTCTCCAAAGAGAGAAGGCAGGGAAGCTCATGTTGGTATGCTGTCTCTATATTATATTGGCCAACAATGTTTACATGATAAACATTTTTTTTTTAAAAAAGGAAGACTTTATCTAGTGTCAAGGAAGAATAAACCAGAAAAAGTAGAAATTGTGCTGGCAGTAATATTCACTGTTGGGAAGAGCAGGGTATATTCTATGCGTTTGTAGATATTTTATTGCTTTTTCATAAATTTGAGGGATGTTCCTTAGCAACACATTGTAGATACAAGATGGCATCTTTTTTAGCTGTGTTTCAAATTTAAACTTTCTCATTCTGAATGTTGCTAGTATTGGAGGAAATCTTATAGGTCATTAATGAAAGAAATCAAGAGAGAACCCCCCCCCCCCAGCAGATGGCTGTCCAGTCTTTGTTTAAGAAATCTTCATTAAGGATAACTCAACATTCCTCTCATTAATTGTCACACTGCTTCTAATTCAGGAAATATTCCCTAGTGTTTAACTGCTATCCAACTTGGTATAATTTATATCCATTTACAAGATTTAATCCTGTTCTGGAGTAGCAGAGAAGTAGGACAGCCTCTTACAAAATGGGCAACAAAGAGGAAACAAATCAGCAAAAATGATAATTAAAAAAATCACAGATTTGCATGTTCTTAGGAAGGGTTACTATAATTTCCATGCATCACATCAATCCGTGGCAAAGATTGTGACTGGATAACCAGTGTTGTGCCTTCTATTTGCTGTCCAGGTCCTGAGAGATCAGGAGTAACTTAAAAGCTAGGTGCTGCTTTCTCCCTTTCTAGTATAATTATTTGCCTTTGAATCCAACTCTTCAAATAGATGACACCTTACATCTCCTGTGTAAAGAAGTCTCATGGATACACTGATAAAAAAAATATTATTTTTCTGTATGACACCCTCTCATATTTGAAAAGAAATATTACAATGTGCTGCATGGATGTGTGATCCTTCAGTTGTCCCTGAAGGACTCACAATTCTTATATTTTTGTCTGTGCAGGCAAAGGCTGATATTAGTTCAGGTCCCAGAATATTTGGACAATGTTGGCTGAACAATGACATCTATTTTTGTCGTAGCAGCCTTTCTGTGGACAGCAAGAATGTATGAGTATAGACTCAATCCAGTCGGTTCTTCTCTGGTCTCCAAATACAAAGTTAACCTCCTTATGATCTTTCTATCCAAAAGAGTGCAACATAGGTGTGCTTTACATTCATTGGTTTCTATGAGCTTAATTATAATTCTCTGTGTCTTAAGAATTAAAATATAGCCAAAGTATAAGCATTCTCCTCTCCCATATTGGAAGTCATCCAGAGTTCGTTATAAGGTGTGCAGCTAGGTAAATATTTTAAATAAAATACAGTGCAGTGTAAAGAAGAAAGGTGGCTGACTTGAGATTTTTCAACAGATGCTAAATACCCACTATAATAGAACCATGTGTCTCCCTTTTCTAACCCTTACGTTAAACACTTAATCTTGATGTGAAGTCATTGCCAACTTTTTTCTCCATAAATCTAATCCTCTCTTTTAATGATGGCTATTTTTACATCTTACAATCGTAAATTTTATGCTTTAATTATACTTCCTTTTTGCATGGTCTTTAATCTCTCACAAGTTATTCTACAAAAAGTGTGGTCAGCTTACAGATTCTTTTTTTGACAAGATGGAGAGCAACAAAATTCAAGCATTTACACTCTTAATCGTTTATCTTTTTTTTAAATAAGAAATTTATTGCAAATATAGAAATCGATTTTCTCCATACAGGAATCTCCGATTCAAGGGAAAAAAAGTCGTGCCATTCAGTTTAAAACATGGAGTGGCGAAAACAAAAAAATATATATCAAATCAAATTTAAACCTAAAATAAAGTCAAATTTCAAAAATAAATCCCCATACACAACCAAGATTCACAGGATTGTAACAGGAGGAGGAAACCCAAGTGGCTGGTGAGGACCCAAACCGGCAGCTGCCTCGAATTGTGTATTACATTCAAGGGGAGCAGAAGAGGGACTCAAGAAAGAAACTGGGGGAGGGGTTACCCCCCACTCTTGTACCCTAATTCTGTGCTTGTGGGTGGCAGGGCAAAGCTGAGATTCTACCCCTTTTATAATTGTCTCTTTTCCCACATATTGTGGCATAATAAGACTGTCCCAAAGTGATGTCCTCCAGATGTTTAGGACTTCAACTCTCTGAATTGCCAACAACTGGGAATTGTAAGAATTGCAATCCAAGTTGGGACCAGGCTACGGAAGGCTTTCTTACAGGATTAGAAGTGTTGGAGACACCTGAAAGCAAGGACATAGATAGGAATTCAAGGTCAAGAATGGGAGAAATAGGGAATGGGAGAAATAAGGATCTATGACAGTGTTTCGCCACCTTGGCAACTTTGAGATCTGTGAATCTCAACTCCCAGAATTCCCCAACCAATGTACTGGCTGGTGAATTCTGCGAATTGAAATCCACACATCTTAAAAATTGTCAGGATTGAGAAACACTGATCTAGGGAAGTTCATCCATCCAGATGATGAAACAAGAAAGCGTTTTTGTATTTGAGAAGGACACACATCCCATTTGCAGTCTCTTTTCAAGATAAGGTTGCTGCCCTGGAGCTCGTAAAGTTAAATCTTCATCGTGAATAAGATACAACAGATAGGTGCTGAGTTTTCTCCCAGTTTGCAATAGAAAGGACTATCCACGAAGATACTTCAAGATAGTTAAGATCTTTTTCATGGAATAAACATCACAAAGTACCTAAAAGCAAAGATTTTAAGAGCATAGTTGGGGGGTGAATTTTTCCTCAAACTCTGGAAATATCCCCCCCCCAAAGGAAAATAAAGTTCAGTACAAAATACTTCACAGTGAAATTCATTAAAGAACAACTTTCCAATGTTGTAGTTCATACACTGTGACTCTAGGGAGGTTGTTGTCCCTGACCCTGGAAGGATTGCACTTCTATTTATGTGCAGCATCATGGCTGTTGAACAATGGATTGTGGCCTCCATATAAACATGGGACTTTCCACATGGAAAGATGAGCTTACTGTACACTCTCTTTGCTACTCCTTTGCATCTTAGGCCAAGGAAACTGGAGCAGATGTATCCGTTCTTGGATTTTCTTTCTTCTGTGGTTGATTCTTCTCAAGTAGCTTTGGCTGAATTAGTGGTGACTAACTCAGGGAAAGTTCCTCTTGCCATATTGTCTGAATAATGTACTGCATCATGTTATGCTTATTCCATCTAACATATATAAGCTTATATTTAAGGGGAGTGCCCACAATTGGCCAGTGCTTCAAGAACCCTCCAACTTGCTCTCACTCCTACTCATTTCTACTTCTTCATCCAGACTTCTTTCAGCAGTTTACACTATCTGTGCTAATCTTCTAGTGGAGCTCTCATCAAAATACTTCTTTTCACTGCTAACTTGAAATCTAATCTGATTATTTTTTTCAGATAAAGTTTTCCTTTCCCCGCTTCAATATTTTTATTCTTATCCCACCATAAACCATTTTTTCATATATTCTTTCATCTCATCTTCTCTTTACTTGTTTATTATTATTATTATTCTGAATTCGATCTCAGAAATTAATCATTAGGACTTATCAAAGAAGAGAGGAAAATCACTATCACTGAACTTTTGGTCTGTCTCGGGCTAAAACAAAGCCAGTGAAGATTCCCTGGTTTCTTATGCCCATTTAACTAACCTCTGCAGTCACCAAATGTTCACTCCATAATTCCCCATTATTCCAAACATGTCTCTGCATTTGCTTGGCTCACCTTTCAATAGTATCAAAAGCAACAGCGCTTTGCAAGGGGCGGTTTAATGTTCCCTCTATTGCCTTGATACATGGGTTAATAAGGTATTGGGATATAAAGTCTCTTTTTCTCTTGTCATCCACCACACTTGAAAGTAAGCTGTGGTAAAGATGAACTCATAGGTTGGGTGAGTGGTTTAGGGACAGCCTTTGAGGACAGCAGGGGCTGGTGGGCATTTATTTGAATTCTTAAAATTAGCTTGGGGAAATGATGCAAAAGGTACAGATTTTTTATAGGATGAGAGAATTTTTGAGTATCTAAGGGAACCATGGAAGAGCTTGAACTAGCCAGTTAAGCTGCATCTTGAGGTTCTTTACAACTACTGCTCTTAGGACATTAATGAATTTATTTATTTAATTTTATTATAACTCTTCATGATCAAAATCTAATCACCACCTGCTTTATCTTCCTAAGGTGCTTTTCTATATTTTCCAGTCAGAAATAGACAGGAATTTATTCTGGCTTCTTAGGAACTGAAGTTTATTTAAAGCCAGCTTTTTCTATTGGTATAATAGTATATACTACTTTGTGCTCACAAGTTCAGAAAAAAACTGTTTAAATTCTGTTCCATGTTTGTTATTTGGCCCAGCAGCAGAGAAAGTAGAGTTTTTTTTAAAAAAGGTAAAATAGAGGGAAACAAAGAAGTAACTACAGCCGATTCTAAGACATTTTCAATAGAAAGGAATATATGTAGCTCAGGGTTGAACATCTACATAACTAGATGAGGCAGCTGATACTTTTCTTTGCCACAGTGGTGAATATCTGATATTTTTCTTTTTAGGGACACTTGAAAATTCTCAAACTATACAGCTCTTGGTGTTCTCTAAGTTTGGCTCCTTTTCTTGCAGATGTTTCATCACTCAACTAGGTAACATCATCACTAAGTTCTAAGATCTACCAAGAAGAAAACCACATTGCCACCAACACTGGAAAGGCAAGCTACTGTAGATACAAAGGGAAGAAACTCCACCTTCTTTCACACTGATGTTACATGGTTGAGTTATGAAACGCCTCCAAGCAAATACCAAGTACAAAAAGCACCAAGGAGTCGACAGGCATTTTCATAATAAAAGAATTCCAGTCCACCAGTCAACTTGTATTTTGGAGGGTAACTCTGCCTTAATTTTAGAAAAACATACATGAATTTTGTTTTGTATCATTGTACCACTTTTTGTATCTGAATCCAGTCTTGATAAATTATGGGTTTGTGACAGTGACCCAAAATTATGTGGCTAAATAGTGATGCCCACATCATGATATATGAACGTTTCATTCTAGTTCTGGAGAGCAGTGAGATTAACCCAGATTTGAAGAGTGAAGAATGTGAAGAAGTTTCACCTCTAGTCTTGCTCCTCTTATTGGTTAAAGACATATTTCTCTTTACCTATACTTAGCCTTGTTTCCAAAACCCCATTCTGTTTCTTAGCCTTTGCTTCTTTTCTATTCCTATTGTGTTCATTATTCCAACCAATCTCCTTCTCTCCCACCATGTTCTCTCTCTTTTTGTGGAGGCCTCCTTTCCCATGACCTCCTATCTGCTCCATACTGCTGTCTTTGAGAACTTCCAGTAAAGATTTTGCAAGCCCATCACTGCTGCCTTAGCCAACATTCCTTTACATAAATTTTCAATTGTTATTAATGAATATTTCACACCCATCTCAGGAAGAATTATCTGGCAAATGAAGCTGGGAGAGCACTGCAGTATTTACAAGAGTTAAGATCTAGAGTCTTCCAATTAGATCAAAACTTCAGTAGTGTCCTTTTTGCAGGCCAAGATTCAGTATGGAAAGACCACTTCTTTGTTGTTCCCTTATTCTTCTCCAAATCGATCACAGGAAGACAGACTGCATCCAGAATCTGTTCCATGAAACACCCTTCCAAAATTCCATTTTTGATGCTTCCATTCCAATGACGTAAGAGGTCCTAGCAAAGGGAGCAGAATCCAACTCTGGCTTTCCCTCTTTTTTCATCAGGATAAACAAAATGTCTATTGCTCCATAACAGTTACATTATGGACAATGAAAGCAAGTTGGAAGCCCTCCAGAAGAAATACCAAGTTTCTTCTCCAGTTTCCTCTAGGAGAAATTCTCTCCTCAGAGATGTTTTGGGACTTGTAAGGAAGAACTATACTAGTGGGAAACTAAATGGAGTGTGTGTGTTCATTTAGTGCATGTCTCCACTATAAAGGGCCTATCAAGAAGGTCATGAACACTATAACATTGTTATTTAATCATATGCAAAAAAGAACTGGAGGTGTAATCTACTGTGTCCAAGGGGACATAGTAGACACAATCTATTGCATCCAAGGGGAGACTTTCCATGTAAACAAATTGTTTCAAATTCCCAAGGTGCCTTAAAGAACCTTTTCATTTGCAAGACACCCTTAAAACTTGAGTTTTTAATCTCTTCCTGGACAGCAGGAAGAGCCAACTAGTGAACTAATGTTTGGCCAAAACCCAGGAGTCTTCCTGACCCAAAAGCCCTTGCTATACAAGCATTTCTAAAGGCTTATGAGAGTTAATTATTACAGGATGAGCATGAATCAATGGATTGGGGCCACGCCTCTGAAAATTAACCAAGCTGAAACCAACTCAGAGAATTTTGCAAAGGCAGTGTCCCCGCAGGTGAATTAGACTGGGAGGTGCTATTTTTGGGTGTGGCACCAGGTTTGGGTTCTCTTTGGAGTCCACTCCCTCCCAAAGTTTTCAAATCACAATGGTGGTCAGGGGTATATGGGGAAGTTAGAGGTGAGGTAAAAGGAAAGAGCAAAAGAGCATGATTAGGTGTAGTCTTGACAAACCAGCACATACACAAAAGATGTTTTTGCTCAGAAAAATACAATAAAATCATCATGCAGATATAATGCTTAAATCTCCTCTTCTCCAACTGTGGGTATACTTTGAAATTACTCCCAAGTCTGAAAATAGTGGCAGGAAAGGGGTGGATACAAAAGCAAAGGGAAAATATTATTTCCCTGTTATCTCCCCTTTCTACTCCTATCCCCTGCTGAAACAGTTCCAACTTGTGCAAACTTTACCCATAGACTAAGGCTTTCATTATAGGGCATAAAAAGGGTATGGATCACTTGTGCCCTATAAATGTCCATCCTCTGGAAGATGCTGGGCTATGGTCCCAATACCATTTTTTCTGAATCTCAAATTCTATTCCTTTTCAGAGGGGTATCAGCAAAGCTTTTACTGAACTCAGTATAAAAAAAGAAATCCTGATCTCTTACATATATTATACCACAGTAGGGATTATAGGATGACAGACAGAAGCTGGAGTGAAGCAGTATAAAGTGGGTTTGTTTGCACCATAAATCAACCATCACCACTCTTTACCCTGATTCCGAGTCAGAAGGCAAATTATCTCACTGCCTAAGGATTGCAAAAATCTATCTGGGATGGCATTTATATGCCTTTTAATAGAGGAAATGAAATAATTTTTGGTTGTTCCATTTCTACAGTAAAAGCTGTCATTCATGAGGGGCGGGGAGGAACCAGGAATATTTTCTTATCCCACTCAAATATGAATAGCATTCATATTCTAAGATAGATTTGGACAATCCTATGGTACTGAGATGACAACAGGACTCATATTCTAACTCTACATGAGTCAGTGTTCCTCAGAAACCCAGAAAATCCTTCACACATCCTTTGCCACAGCTGAAATATTCTAAAAATATCCTTCTGGACAACCCTACTTCTACTTCTCCATTTCCTATTCCCTCCAGTGCTTTTGGGGAGTCATAAACTGTGCCTGGTCCTGCTCTTATGTCTATCTAGGATCAGGCAAGCATGGAAGAAATATGCAGCCACAGGGAAGATATCCCCTTACTGGATGGGACCATGTGATGTCCTACAGCCCTAGTGTGCTTGCCTACCGCCAGCCCATCCAACACACTGAAAAGAATCCCCTAGTCTGTGATCAATGTGTGACAAAACAGCACACAATACAGGAACATGCTGGCATGCAAAACCGCTGAGAAAAATGTCATCAATTTCTTAATAAATTCACTGAGACCAGGATGGATGTTAGTATCCTTCCAAATGCATGCCTCCTGAATTATTAAAGAATCCTAATATATTCTTTTTATTTAGGATTCATCAAGTTTCTCTCACAGCCCATATTTTTAGTATTTCCCCTCAAGGTATTCAGGTGTGGGATCCCAAATAGACCTCAAAAATATATTTCAGACATTTATCCTAGAATACTACAAAGGATTTACTTTTAGGGTTCATCTTACTGACAGAAAGGACAGCTGGATCCCATATAAGCCTTAGCTCCTAGGATTTGTTTTTTTGGAATCCATCACTATTATCTACTTCACAAAATGTGTTTCTCAGGGTCCTTCATTGGATTCCTCACAAAATATCACAAGAATTATTTTCTGGGATCAAAGTCCTCACTTGGTTTCATTATAAATGAATCCCTGAGATTTAATATAAACCAACAAAAGGCTGGCATTTCCATTTTTGAACTAAGTTTTCTGTCTTCACTATTTGGGTAAAGAGAACGGTTCTCTCCTATGGTTGCTGAAGCACATTGTTTACCAGAAGTGAGGCTAGGATGAAGGAAAAGTATCTGCCCCTGATCACCCAGGAATAATGGCTCTTCAACTTCTTGACTGTTTTCAGGAAGGAACTTTCCCAAGAAAGGATGTGAATCCCCTTTCCCATGTACACTGCACTTCTTGGTTTACTTCTCTGTGTCACCCAGCATTTCATATTATTCCTACTACTGTCTTTCTGCAAGGAACAACACTTGGGGAGAAGAAATTTTGAAAGATAAAGACAGGCTAGTTTGACTGCAAGGCACCCATCCATCCTCAGTTTGCAGTGTGCAATGTAGGGAAGCATAATATTTCTTTTCTTACTATGAAAAGGAAGTGGATCAATTTGGATCTTGAATCTAGAATTTCCTTGACTCTTCTCAGAGGGCAATATTACCAACATAAATACTTTGAGAAGAGTTTTCTCCTGTGAAAGTCCTTGCCCAGTAGGGTTAATCATTGGAAACAAATAGCTAATGTATTCCGTGGCTGTAGCAGCTTGTGCTTTGTTGGTGTGTTCTGAGATGGGCCAGCACCAGGGGAGAATGATAATCTACTAGTGATGCATTTTTGTTGCACCTGTGAATTCTTGTTGCAAGGCAGAGGTGTGAGCAGTGGAAAAGGATATACCATATCCGTTGTCATGGTAAAGTTTATCAAATCGGAGATAAAAGGCTATAGAAACATTTAGAAACCTGGAGCCTCTTTTCATATAAGAAAAGATCATTTTGATACAATAGAAATCAATGGGATCAGTTAGCCATGATTTAAGTCCCCATGAATAAGTGCCCCTTATCTGAACCAGATTTTACTCCAATCGATTCCTAGTAAAATACTTAATAATTTCAATCTTTATAATAAAGCAGAGCACCATGGAATGGTTCTCTCTATATATGAACATGAATGTGTCAGAATGTATGTATACATCCACATCCACATTTACTTATCTGTGCCAACTCCTTAACTAATCAATCTCCACTATGGTGACTGAAGTTCTCATGAGAACAGCTGAATACTCAACTCACTCCTTCACCACTGGCTCTGAATCATTTTTTGCTGTATGTTCTCCCAAGAATATAAGGAAATATAGTGGTCAGAGCTTGAATACAGCAGCTGCAAAAAAAAAAAATCCAACCCTAAGTCATGGAGAAGAGATGAAGTCAGCAAGATGGTAGGAAATGGGCGAACCTGGTTTGCCAACCAATGCAATCAACTGGTATCTATGCCTTTCTCCCATCCATATGCAATTTGGGTGCTTGGCTGGCAAGTCTGTTACTCCACTATGCATTACCTTATCTAGCTTAACCACTGAATGTTTTCTTGAAGAAATCCACTCTTTTTCTTTTTCCCAGGGCAATTTCATTTTTCTGTATCCTCCCAGCCTCTGCAGCATTCTGTTGTTTTCAATCTTGTTACCACATAGGTCCAATTCTAGCATTGAGGTGTAATGTTTTCCTCATGGAATGTCATGGATCACAGCCAGTTATTTTCAGGGAAAGAGCCAAGATGGACTCAGTCCTGTAAGGGAGCACAGTATATCCCGGGAAGGAGTTGTGTGCTATTCCCCAAGTCCATATGCTGAGGTTAGTTTGGAGTTAGAACTCCTTGAGATTTTAAGAGGGGTTGCAGCTACTGCTCTCCTCTCAAGCTCTTATTTTGGCATCCCCTCTTGGCCAGGGCCAGACTGTATAATTCACTTTTCTTGGAAGACAACTGAAATTCTACTGAAATGTGGGGATACTCCTTGAGAACTAATGTTCTCTCCCTTCCTGACAAACAATGAAGGGCACAGAAAATACAGAGACTCTGTAATGTATCTACTTCATCTCATAATTCTTTCCCCAATGAAGGAAAAATTATATCCTGCATTAGCCTACAGTAATTGACAATCCTGAGCATGTGAGGATAGGCAAAGAATGCTTTAGATGTTCTTGCTTTTGCATGCACAAATCTCAACAAAGATTGACAGAATAGAGAGCACAGAAGATCCTGAGTGAAACCTTAATGTGTGTTACATCTTTGACTTGACTTTGGGATCTTTTAAATGTTGCCATAAGTGCACAAGCATCACTGACTTGAATCCCAATATAGTCTCAAATATATGCACTTGACTAAGTCTGGATTCAACCTGTTCCACGATCAGTGCTAATGCAACTGAGGTAATATTTCAGTGGCCTATCCATGTTGAGAATATGTAAACCTTTCCCAGAGGTCAAGCATGCCTACTCACAGGAGAGTGAGCTGAATGCACATTTGCTACACAAATGCCCCCCAAACACAAAATTAGGTGACTGAAATGCTACTCCAGCTTTATGTGAACCTCTCACAGAAAATTATCTCCTGTGCACTAGAGCATCGTTTGAAAGAATCCTGGCAAGCACAGGAAAGAAAGGGAAAGATATAGAAGCAGAGTGATCACTCTCCCCTTCATTTTTATCAGGGAATGAGTAAAACCAGTTCCTTTTTGGGGGGAACAAAATAAAAGTAACCAAAAAGTGATGGTTAGTGTCTTAGTCTATGCTTGGTAAGCATCCCTCCCCTCCTGCCTCTGCTACCTACAAGTCCAGTAGCTCCTCTAACAGTCATCCCCTTCTCTTCACCACAGAATAAAAGGAAAAGTCTCCTCCCCACCATCTGAAGGAGTAACAGTGGTCCCTGTAACACAATAGAGACACTTCATTTCACTTGAGTTATTTTTTCCTGTTGGGTTTTTTTTTTTGTAAACTTTAAGAAATGGTTTCAGTTTCTTTTGTCAGGTTTTTTTTCCACAGTCAGGTGGGGGAGGGTGTTAATTTGTTTGTACGGTCGATTTATCTTCCTTTTAATGAGGGAGTCACAACTTTTGTTGAGCAGATACACCTTTCCAATAATCCAAGATATCATGCAGATCTTCGTCCTTGGCAAACTGGACTTTCTTTCTCAGGGCATGACCAGCTGCCATATAGACCTCCTCTCGGTGGTGCTTCTTGTAAGGTCGGAAACGCTCCCAGATCTTATGGGTGCTCTCGGAAGAGTACTCTGGGCTGGAGGAATAGCCTGAGAAGTAGTGTCTAGGTGAGAGCTGAGAATATGTAGAGTCCCGCTTGGAACGGGAGAGCGGCTTAAGAAAGGACACCCGTTGGCTTAAAGTGTCACCACTCTCTTCATAGTAGAGGGCTGGAAAGGAATGCCGGTGTTCACTGCAGTGGTAGGAAGGTTTCACTTCTAAGTGGTGGATGGCACCTGGGGACACAAGGGGAAGACGATCCAAAGGACTGTTGAGTGGACTTCCTTTCTCGATGTACTTGGAATCTGCTTTGCTCAATGGAGGATGATCAGGTACATCAAGACTGAAAACCTTAGCACTTTTGATGGAGCCACTGGATGAGACACTGCAAGTTTTCCTTGTCACAGCAGCATCTGCACTAAGCTGGCGCTGCAGGGGATGGTGGGAACTCTCCTTATATGGTGGAGAGAGAAAACTTGGTCGCTCCAACCCAGCAGAAGAACTGGCTGGTATGGACTGGCATTCAAAAGCCATGTCAGAATCAACACCACCCCCTCCTCCCAAGAAGGAAGCCGAGTCCAGTTTCAGGGCATCAATGCAGTTGTTGATTATTTGATTCACTTTGTCTACTTCCTTGGCAATTGTTGAGATTTCAGCTGCTGAACCTTGGCCATTATCCAGTTCATGCAGATCATCATCCCGCTGTGACCTGTCCAGCCCATCCCCACCACCGGTCCTAACCTCAATGTAATTGCCTTTTGTGGTGACCTTGGGAGTTTCCATGCCGGTTTCCATAGATTTGGATGAAGACAACTTCTCTCCAATCATGGATGGAAGAGAGGACATCCGTGAGACAGGAATGACTGGTGGTTCTCCCAATTTCTGTGATGGATGTACAATTGAACTGGTATCAATATCTGAACCATAGCGCATCTCCAAAATAGTTTTCTTGACATTGAGAGATTTTTGTTTTTCCTCTTGCATCCTACGTTTCCTCAAGCAATAATAGACAATGCCAAGAATAATAACCATCCCAAAAAGGCAGCCTAATATGGTCATTATATAGTGGGTAGTGGTGGATGTACTGGGTATTGGCTCTTCCCTCCCTTTACTCCTTGTGGCAAACGAGAGGCAAGTATGGTTATAACGTTTGGAGTTGCGGATTGAAGCAACACAGAATGTATAATCTGTGTGAGCCTTCAAGTGGGTGAGAGTGACCGATTCCTTCTTTTTCTTTAGAGTCATTACATCAGATATATAGCTGTTGTTGTACTGAACCAGAACATACATCTTGCTAAAAGGGAATGGAATGGTCACCACCAAAACAGCTGCATTGATGGATACGTGTTGCAGTTTTATGCTGGGGTTAGAGGAAGAATCAGTGGTGGAAGACGCTGGAGGTTCAACAGAGAGGAAGTCCCCTGGGCTAATGCCTGAGTTTTCAGCATTGTCATCCGGATCCCTTTGAGGATCTGTTATGAACTGTGTAGGTCTGATCCTGGAGATGGGTGGAAAGGTTCCATCCCCACACATTGACTTGAAAATTGTGATGGCATTGCGGCTGTGGTGTGGCCGAGGCATCAGAAGCGGATAACCAGCAAATTCCCGGGGAGTCTCGCACTGCAGGCGATCATAGTTTTTTGTGACATTGTTGAAGGCTACCAACCACATGAGGAAGCCATAGAGATTGCAGTCACAGTTGAAGGGGTTCCCAGCTAGCTCACATACCATCAGGTTGTTCAAGCTGGTGAAGGTGCTTCCATCTAGCCGGCTCAGACGATTGGAAGACAGATCAATACTGATGAGGCTAGGGCATTCCATGAAAGCATTGGGGGTAACCACCTCAATCAGATTGTGCTGCACAAAGAGGAACTGGAGCCGTCCCATGCCACGCAGCATGCCCTCAGTCAGATTGGTGAGCTTATTGTAGCCCAGTTGCAGCACCTGCAAATTTGTCTGGCCCATGAAAGCTCCATCTTCAATGTAGGAAATCTCATTTTTTGTTAGATTCAAATCTGTCAAATTACCAAAGCGGTTCAGAGAGGAGTAGAGCACCACCTTAAGTTTGTTCTCATTCAGTCTCAGGTCATGCACAGTGCTGTTGATATGCTGGGGAATAGTTTCATAGGGTGGTTGATTCTGACTGCAGATAGCTAGCCACACATAGCCTTTGTCTCCTTCGATCAGCCAGCAGTCACAGTGGACTATCCCAGGAGCAAAAATAAAGAGCAGGGTGGCCACCCAGAATCCCAGACGGAGCATGGTGGGCTTACAGTGCCCCCTGTAGGCAGAAAGGTCCAAATTCACAGCCAAAATTAAGAGGGGAAAAAACCAAAACAGCAACAAATGCCCTTGAAGTTTAACAACCGAAGGGCATGAATACCCCAGTTGTGTTTGATGCCACTATCATCTTATGTGCCTGGTTTCATAGACAGATGTCAGTGAAACAGAATCGGCTCTTGAGGTCAATCAGGATAAATGCGGAACTCCAAGAGGGAAAATATATTTGTGTGTGAGTATATTCTCAAAGCCAAACAAAAGCCAAATGTTCAACAACAAATCTTCTTTGTCTGATTCCTCTATACCCTCCTTTCAAAAACAGCATGATGTGATTAAATGTTCAAGGCAGGGCTGCCCTGGTGTCAGGAACGTTTCTGGCTGGATGCAGCTGCTTCCTCCGCTTTCTCTCACAGTCCTCTTCAAAGTGCTTCAGAACTTCACATCAAATTTGTTAAAAAGAAAGTAAGGAAGAGAGGAGTAGAAAGGTAGGGAGGGGGAGGGAGGGAGGGTGGGAGAGAGAGGGGAAGAAAAAGGGAGAAGGAAAGAGATAAATCCATCTGTCGCTGAAATCTGGAAAGGAAACACAGAAGAAATAGAGTTATCAATTAAAGGGAAAGCTTTGAAACATCAAAAAAGGCATCTAGATTTCTTAATCCCACAAGAATAGGGAGAAGCAGAGTGGAAAGCAATGAAGGCAGAAAAGGGGGTGAATGGAATTAATACTGTCTACTATGTTGGTAAATTTTAGCAAAAGGAATCCTGGTAACCTAACCGTGTGTACCACCGATAGCCAGGGTGTCCTCCGGTTCCATGGTGTAATAGAGAGGCAATTGAGAGAACATGGACTATGGAAATATGTGAGAAGGAAAAAAAAGGATCTAGAGTTATATTTTGAGTGCTTTGTTTGTCCACTTCCTCCAACAAGGATTTCCAGTTGTTCCTGAAAAGAAACATCTCTGTTGCCTCATCTCTCAGGTGTGTACTTGTGCACACACACTCACAAACACACAAAATATATAAATCAGGCTCCTATCCAAATATTTTCTTCTTTGATGCACATAGATAAACAATTCATTTGTTGTATAACTGCCCTGGTTCTAAAAATAATTCTCTCACTTTAACAGACACCGGTGTGTATGTGTGTGTAGGGGAGGGCTGGGGGAAATGTTTCTGGTTAGCGTGGACTAGAGAGAAGCAGGGCCTTAATTGGTAGAGAGGAACGTTAGCTGTGATGGTCACAGCAGGACTGGGTGCACACTGAGGCTCAGAGTAAATGTGTTAACACAGACAATTAGTTATCCTTCGGGCTAACCTTCCCCTTCAAAGGAAAGACTAACACTGTCATTAATGAGTGAATGCTTTATCCATGTGAACTACAGAAGTGTTTCTGCACTCATTAGCTTCGGGCTGTGTGTACTTTCATACTTTTATGTACTTTCGTACTTTAGTGATAATCAACCCACGGCAGTGTAGAATCTTGGTGCTAAATTTGACATATGGAAGGCCTGAATATTTTTTTTTAATCAAACAAACAGACAAGATTCTACAAGATGCAGAAATAAATTGGAATTTACATAGATCAGAAATGGTCATCCACGACGTTTGCAAGATATAGGTGGGAGATGGTATGGATAGAATCCTGATATCCACCAACTGGAACTCCCCATGGAAAATTATGAATTGTAAAGATATATAGGAATTTGTTTTTAATGGAGAAACTGAAGCTCCTAACATATTTTTTTCACCAAAGAAAAAATCTACCTTTATTGTCTTGATTTCAATTGCCCTCTTTTATGAAGTTCTGGCTATCGTAACAAATTCCTGAGTCAGAGTTCCTTGCTGTGATATTACATATTCCCATAAACTAACCAGAAAACTCAATATACCTCTGGTACAAGCACAGCATAGTAAGAGTTGGGAGAGAAATGCATGACTTGAGCAGGATTCATTCATAGCTTTTGCTGCTTTGCTATTCGGTGTTTGTCATATCACAGAACAAGTTCATTTGTAGAAGAACTTTGATTTCTCTTTCCATCATTATGGAGCACACAGACATACCATTATATTGTGTCTATAACTTCATACCAGGCTTGTAACAAAAATGCTATCAATAAAAAAACAATTCTAGGGGAGGATGTGTCTTCTCTATTTTTTTCAATTTGTAATATTTTTTTAAAGAAAATTCAGCTGTCATGTCTTTAAAAGTCAATATTGCTTGAATTTTAATTTGTTGAATGTTCTATCATGGATACAGGTAAGTTCTCGGCTTATGACCACAATTGAGTTCAAAATTTATGTTGTTAAGCAAGATATTTGTTAAGTGAACTTTCACCCATTTTACAACCTTTCTTGTCACAGTTAAGTGAATCACTGTAGTTGGTAAGTAAGTAACATGGTTATTAAGTGAATCTGGCTTCCCCATTGACTTTGCTTGTCAGAAGATCATAAAAGGTGATCATATAACCCCGGGACACTGCAATTGTCATAAATATGAGTCAGATGATAAGCATGAATTTTGATCACATGACTATGGGGTGTGTGTGTGTGCTGCCATGGCCGTACGTGTAAAAAATGGTAATAAGTCCCTTTTTTCAGTGCTGCTGTAACTTTGAACAGTCACTAAATGAACTGTTGTAAGTCAAGGACTACCTGTTCTTCTTCAAATACCTTTATGAGCTTGCAGAAAATTTCCTTCCCCCCCTCTTCCAATTCCAATGCTGTTTTACCCTTTTCCAGCCTGGAATTTTAACTGGTTCCAGTCAAACCTTTCAGCAATTCTGCTCCTTCTGCACATTTTTTTAAATCTCCTCACCAAGTTCCTGTATCAGTGCTTCAATTCTCCTTCCGTTCTTTTTGACCTTCCCAAAGAGTCTGACTGGTCATTAGACTTACTTCCCATTAAAAAAACACACACAAACCCAGACATACAAAAGCTGTTTTTTTTATAAATTGTAATCTTCTTTTCAAATTGGATTAGACAACTAAGAAGCATATTCTTTCATTATACACAGTGCACGTATGGTATTACCCACTGTCTCAACAGAAGCATTCTGCCTGCATGAGAGGGAAGATAAATGCCCCTTTTAAGAAAGTGTATTCTTCAACTGTTTTCTAAGTATTTGCATTTACGAAAATAACTTTTGGAAAATATTCTACTTGCTTAGTTAGAGGCACATTTTAATTGATTACATTTTAAAACCAATTCACTGATTGAATAATTTTTCATAAGATCTAGGACTATTGGATCAGCCTTAAAATGCATGAGGTTGTGACCATAAAAACAGGGGAGGCCCAGCAGTCTTGAGGATAAATTAGTGAACAGCAGTAAAAGTTACCATCTGATGCAGGTCTTGTGAATATGAATAAATGAACAACGTTTACAAAGAAATGATATGAAAAGTGGAATTCCCCCAAGTTTCTTTATTGATATGGGAAGCCTTTAACTTTCTTATAAGCATCAGGTGTTAAAGGTGATCAGCAAGGTGGCCAGGTTTGCTGAAGAAACTAAAACATTTCTTGTAATAAAGTGGATTTGTGCCATCAGTGGGGTGAATATGTTTAAACATAGCAAATGTGGAATAACGTACATTGGATGTGTCTGTGTCTGTGTGTATATGTACATGTGGACACATGCCTTTGAGTCAGCCTTGACTCCTGATGACTGCCTGAACAAGTTCCTGCAGTTTTGTGGACAAGAATGTCTGCTTCCTGGGATGTAGAGACAATGACTGGCACAAGTTCACCCAGGTTCGCCAAGATAGGACTAGAACTCACGATCACCCAGTTTCTAGCCTTCTGCCTTAATCATATGCATTAAACCGATGCTGCCTCCCTCCCCTCGTTCTCTTTCTGGTCTCAATTGGTCATTACTTCAAAAAAGAAAAGAAATCCTGGAACTGTGGATAGTGTAATGCATGTGTCAACCCAGTATGTAAGTGAAAAGCAAAAAAAAAAAAAAAGCAAATGTAGTGCTACGTATCATTAGGAAGAAAATTTAAAATATAATAATAATGTTCTCATAAGAATTTAACATATATATTGTATTTAGAATACGGTACACAATTCTAGATACCATTCCTTAAGAAGGATATTGTTGAGTTGGAAAAAAATGTGAAAAACCCCATTGAAAATAATTAAGGGGCTACCAAATATTTCATGCTAAAACTACTCTGCCATGAATATATGGGAAAGATACAGATGGAAAATGAGATCAGTGAGATTTTTTTTCTTTCTCTCATAGTGTTAGAGCTATGAACCATTGAAAATACAAGCAAAGATATTCAAAACTAATAAAAGGAAATACACCTTTACTATACAGTGCATTTGAAAACCATGGAATTAATTGCTACCAAAGATCTGGTTAACCAACTACTTAAAACTAATGGTGAGTGTAGTTATGAAAGGCTTGATGAATGTATAACACCTTCAGGTTCATAAGCACCAAACTATTTGCTAGGAACAACTGGAAGAGTGCCATTACCCTCTTGCCTTGTTTATGAGCTTTTTGGATGCTTTTGTTGCCATTGTGTGACTCAGAATGTTGATCCTGATTTGTCTTTGTTTTGATCCAGCTGAATTTTTCTGCTATTCTTATTTAACTACCTATTCTAAGTCTTTGTTCTTAGAAAGTCATGATGGTTTATGAATCTAAACAAATATGATGGCTTCCAGGTAAGGACGGATGGTGGGTTAGGCAGCCCTGTGAACAGCTCCATAACCAGGGATAGCACTTGGCCTGGAACCAGTTTCTAGTTGTTGAAAATGTTCTGCGGAGATAAGAAAAGAACTTTGAGATTGCCTCTTGCACTTCTTGGAAGATCTTCTTGCAAGGAGGTCATGGGAACTGAGACACTTGTGGTCAGTTGTCAGCTGAACAGATTGGGAACTGAGGGATTTATAACATGTCCTTAATTGCTGTGGACCTTAACGGCCATTTGATCACCAAAAGCCTCACTTTCTTAAACATCTTTGGACTTAATTACTTTAGGAGAGATACAGTATTCCAAATGGTAGTGGCGATCAAAGATAGAATACCTTCTTGTTGAAATTAAGAAGAGGGGGAAATGCTATTTAAAGCCTTTTAATTTAAAAGCAAAGGTTTAACAAGATTGTGATCCAAGAAAGTTTTAAATGGATTATGAATACAGTGATTTAAAAAAAATTAGTTTTTTCTGACAAAGTGCCTTTAAAAATAGCAAAATTAATTAGACTAACGGACTGGACCTTTGCAGGAATGTTTATTTTTAAGAACAGTAGTTAATTAGTGGATTTTACAAAAGAAAAAGATAAGGATAATATGAGCTAAACTGTGAGATCATAACTACGGAGAGCTAATTGGGACCAACGTGCTAAAGATAGAATGAAGCAAAACAAGGGGAAAAAAAACAGAAGCCTACTTCTCACCAAAGTAATCAAAGTACTTCCATTTTCTCACAATGGTCACTACAAGAAAAGCTCTAAATTAGATGAAGGACACAGGGTCTCACTAGAACAATACAAATGAGAGTATTTCACCAGATTTATTGCAAAAATGTTTGCAGAGCTGGCAAAAAGATAACTGAATGGTTAAAAGGAAATAGAAGGAGGATTTGCAGGAATAAAGAAGAGATGAAATAAGTTAATCATCTATAAAACAACTGATTGGAGATTTAAAGAAAATTACTGATAAAGTAAGACATTTTGGAAAGTAAGATAGAAGTTATAAATGGAGAGATGGAGAAAGATTTGAACAATTTAATATTATTGAAATGGAGAAAAAAGAATTTTCTTAAGCTTTAAAGCAATTCTACACAACATGAAGAAGGTATCAGAAAATATTATAAAATCTCCAATTTCATGGATTTGGAGAAGGATGACACTGACACCGAGATTGATAAAGTATATAGGATTAATACACATTTTTCAAATTTAAGAAATTGTCAGAGTACTTTGTTAGGAAGAAGACATCCTGAATTATAATACTAGATAGATAATACAGATGTAATTGTATTTAAGGAAAATTTAAATGGAATATACTACAGAGTGTATTTTTCTACTAGACAAAATTAAACAGAAGAAAATTACATTTAAATGGGATAAATTGAAAAGGATGATTTTTACTTTTAAACAACAGAGATTTAGATTGAAAAATTAAAAAAAAGAACTGACATGTTAAAGAATATACAGTATTTGGTTATAATACACAGTTGGAAGAATTGGAAAATATGTGGTTAAAAGGGTTAAAATAAATACATTATGTTACGTTCTAAAACAGAAATTTTATAAAATAATGCATTGTTGGTATGTGACACCAGAAAAATTATCTAGAATGTATAAAAATGCTTCAAATGTATAATTAGAAATGTAAACAATACAAAGGGACATTTTATCATGTCTGGTGGACATTTAAAAAGCTTAAAATTGAATTAAAAATAATGTCATATACAGGATTTTAAAGATCAATATTTAGAACTTTTCCTTTTAGACTAATGGATAAACAGTTAGAACAAAAGCCACAGAAAATTATTTCAATATATGATTACTGTAGCAACATTATTATATACACAGAGATAGATTCAACACCAATTCGACTTCCGGTTTCCAGCGGCAACGGACGTCTGCGGGGCTTTTTCTTTGCCCCCAGCGCCCGAATCCAACCGCCGCTGAGGCCCCT
>JAOYMU010000283.1:21759082-21771029 GCA_025802295.1 Psammodynastes pulverulentus
ATTAACCCTGTCTGTACCTAGGAAGATAGAAGAGATAACCCGATCCTGGATGCCATCGCAATCACACAGGAGAAAATGAATCTCACCAGTATATTTGGTTCTTCTTTGTCGGTAATCAGGAATAATCAGATATACATTTATTTTTTATTCTATTTGTTCAATTTATAATTAAAGATCTCTCTCTCTCTCTCTCTCTCTCTCTCTCTCTCTCCCTTTCACGTGTGTGTAATACTGTACTTTAAAATATTCAGTATGAAGTTAGAGCACGTTTAGAGAAAAAAACATTTTATGTTGCAATATCTTTTTTTAATTTCAAGCCTTTGCACACAAGAAGAAAAAGAAGGATGAGAAGCAGAGAGTGTGGAGATGGCCTCACTTTGTCTAAGAGTAAATAATCCCTGATAAATTTTTGCGAAGGAATGTGGTAAAATCAAAAATAACTTACTTACTTTGATATATTTCCTTAATAAATAGGGAAGGATTTAAACAAGACATTTTTGTACTGTTTTCTTCTTCAAACGCTATGAACCCACATATAGCCCCAGTGACAGTAATGTTTAAAGTGCTAGCATAGAAAAAATATATAAAAATTTGAATTAATTTATACGCAAACACACACATAGCACATACATATATAGGATGGATGGATGGATGGATGGATGGATGGATGGATGGATGGGCTGGCCGGCTGACCAACAGACAGACAACAATGAATAATCATATCAAGTATATTTAATTCTCATTAAACATGCATATGAATGAGATGAAATCCAATGCTTTTGTTATGACTGCATTCAGTTTGTTTGAGGGGGGGGGGAGAGACAGAGCCCACAGCATTTGATTCATTTTTTTAAGTGTAACTCTAGCCTACAGATACAGCCTTGTATTTTAAACAATACAGCAAGTTACAGTACACTATTGCTTGTTCCAAGAAATTATTTATTTACTCCTGAGCTCAGATGTTCCAATCCATGAGGTAGTTTAAGAGAAAAAGTTGTAGAATCTGGGAGTAGAGTTAAAAGAAGGATCAGCCTAGAATCCCTATATAGACACAAGCTGACTAAGTCTAACCCCTTACATTCCACAGACCCTTATTTAATTCCAAGCAGGTGCAAACTATTAGTTGATAAGATTCCTGTGCATAGGCTGTTTAGGAATAAATCATTTTAATTGGACCTTCATGGATGGACCTGGTCTTTTATGTCTGATGGGCAGAGAGATTTGTAGCCTCACTCCTTTAACAATCCCATAATCCCTTGCAGGTTGGAGTTTGAGCAACTGAATGGAGCTGAGTGTTTACTAGCTGAATGCCCTTCTGGTCATCAATGTGGGGTTTTTTTTCAGCAGATATATTCTCAGTGTGCCCAGAGAGAGAGATATCTGCCTCTATCTAGGATCAAACTCACAGCCTCCTGATTGTGAGGCAAGAGCTCCACCTCTAAGCCACCGCACCACTCTTGTGATCTCACTAATCTTTTATGTTATAGATGCTCCCCCAATGGGATCATTCTCCAACCTGTTTCTTATATTATTGTACATCTGTTTTTAATCTTCCTTTATATATGTTTCCTATACTTACTTATTTAAATATACTTAATTAAAATATCCCACCTCCCATAGTGGGAAAAGTCAGGGACATGCAGCCTAACTTCAGCTTTGTTTGAGCAGAGCTCACTGGAAGCACCTTCTCCCAACCCTTGATTATTTATAAATAGAGCATAATTATAGGGCACAGGCTATGTTACCTTACATTAGAAGGAGACACCTTGTTTCCAGATTCCTGCTAAGCTACTGCTCTCTCTTTGGCACTTATGTATGGATTATAATTGCTCCTTTGTCACTTCACACCACACACATACACTCACCTTTTATTTACTCTTTATCTCAGGGAATGCGGGAGAGGGGACTGTATCACCTTGCATGCTGAAATAAGTCCTCCATTCAAATACTCAGAGAGATTACTAATTATTTCTTAACCATATATTCCCACTGAGAAAATATCCCCCACCCACTGTAGCCTATTAGCCAGTAATCAGACTGTTACAAATAACTAGATTCATAATTGTCAATCCACAAGATCATTTTAAGTGTTTTCTGCATTTCTTTGCTTCCACTTAATGGCTATCCAGGTTTTTACAGTCCAAATATTGTCTTCCTAACTATAGTTAACAGTTCAGTGAGAAAGCATTCATCCTTTTCTATTTTCTGAATGTTTTCATCTCTCTGCTATGAATATTTTCAGAGCTTCATGTGGGTCCTAATGACCTATGAAGGGAGTCTGAGTGAAAACACCCGAGTTTGGTGATTCCATTAATTTCACAAACAAAGTCATGCAACTTGCAATATGCCACTGTAAAAACTAATTGTTCTCTATGAGTCAGTTCCTCATTATATAATACCTCTAAAGGTAATAGCTGTAACCAAATGCTTCTGTAAATTGGTCATCACTCTCTCACCTTACAGTGTAGGCAGCTGAATCCATGTCAACCTAGTGAATTCTTTTAGTAAAATAAAATTTGTAGGCTTTCTAGCATGAATTGTCAGCTTCAGGTCTGGACACGTTTTCATGGGAGATGTGTCTAGGCTTTCATTAGGCCATTCCAAAACATTGAATTTGTTCTGGCCATTCTCTTATAGGCTTACTTTTATCTCAGAGATAATTGTCTTGCTGCATTACCCACTGCCCTTCAACTGACCATCAGATTGCTTGATATTCTCCTAAAAAACTTTCTGATACAAAGCAAAATTCAGGCTTTCTACAATGATGGCAAGACATTCAAATCTCGAGGTAGCAAAATATCCCCGAACTACGATGCCCACATCTCTGCGCTTGATAATTCATATGAAGTTCTTATTGTGGCATGTAATGCCTAGTGTCCATCAGGCATAACAGTGCATATATAGACCAATGTAGCTCTGGCACCATTCAGGGGCAATTTTAAATAATTAAATATATATAAATAAATTATGACATAATTCATGCAAACAAGCTAACTTCACTGCTGACGTGGGCTGCCTCTTGCCCACACTCTCTTATTTTCCTTGGTGACCTCAACTTACCTCTTATAAATTGGATCCTAAATGAATGTTCATCTGAACCTATACATGCAAATTATGAACTCATAGCTGCCGACTTATCATCTCTTGATTGGCACATTCTGTTCTCTGGCTGTCATACTATTGAACACCATTATAACACATTCTTGCTTGAACTCAAAAGAGTAATTAAACTATATGTGCAATTAGTAACCCCTCAAAACAAAACAAAAAACATTTTCCAAAACAATAAGGAAACTTCAATCTTAAAAGAAAATGGTGGGGAAAAAAACTAGTTACGTAGCTAACTTTAAAAACTGATACAAAAACTTATGTCAACAGCTAAAGGCAGAATGCACCAATTACACTGCAAGCAAGAGGAAAACCTCCTATGCACAAAATCCACCTGCCCATTCTATAACTTTGTAAACACCAAACTTAAATACTCAAGAACCATTCCACCCCTAAAAGGATCAAATGGGAAAGACTGTAGCGATGAAGCCAGTAAAGCAAACCTCTTCAACATGTTTTTCAGTTCAGTCTTTGTTAACAGCAATAGCTCATGCCCCACTTTTCCTAGTCGTACCACAACTAACTGCAATGATCTACTACATATTGACTTTACTGAAGATAATGTAGAAAAGGCACTATGTTACCTAAAACCATCCTTATCTATTGGCCCTGATGGCTTATGTGCATACTTCTTAAAAAAGCTCTCCACTGCCATAGCACTCCACTGCCTAAGCATAATATATGAGATATCATTCAGTACCAGCTCCTTACCAAACCTATGGTCTTTAGCAATGGTCATCCCTATCTGCAAAAAAGGTGATCCTAGCCTGATTGATAACTACAGACCAATCTCACTGTGTTGCGTCATGTGCAAAGTCATGGAATCAATCATTAACCAATGACTATCCTTCACCTAGAGTCAAACAACCTACTCTCCAAAAGTCAATTTGGTTTCAGAAAAAAATTGTCCTGCAATCTGCAACTCCTTCACTGCAAAAACATATGGACTACTCTACTCGACCAGGGTAAAGCAATAGATGCTATTTACATTGACTTTTACAAAGCTTTTGACTCAGTAGTACACAACAACTAACTGTTAAAACTTAATTCCTATGGCCTTTCCGGATCCCTTCATAAGTGGATTACTGTGTTCCTGTCAAACAGGCAACAAATAGTAAAAAAAGGAAGTACTCTATCTAACCCTGCACCAGTTAATAGCGGTGTTCCCCAAGGCAGCGTTCTAGGACCCACACTCTTTATACTCTACATAAATGACCTTTGCAATCACCTTATAAGCAACTGTGTCCCCTTCACTGATGATGTAAAACTATTCAACACCACTGACAATGCTACCGTCCTTCAAAGTGAACTTGACTATGTGTCTGAATGGTCAAACAATTGGCAACTCCAAATGCTTTGTCTTCCACATTGGTAAAAAGAGTCAGTACACCAAATATAACTAGGCGGATATGATCTCATTGACCATCCTCACTTTGTCAAGGACCTTGGAATACTCGTATCAAACGACCTAAGTGCCAGAGCTCATTGCAACAGCATTGCCATAAAGGCTTTAAGAGTTGTAAATCTTATCTTACGTAGCTTCTCCTGAATACTGAATTACTAACTAGGGCATACAAAACTTTTGTTAGGCCAATACTTGAATACAGCTCAGTTGTCTGGAATCCACACTGTTTATCAGACATTAATACAATTGAGCATGTTCAGAAATATTTCACAAGAAGAGTACTACATTCCTCTGCCCACAACAGAATACCTTACACCACCAGGCTTGAGATTTTAGGCTTGGACAACCTAGAACTACACCACCTACGGTCTGACTTAAGCATAGTGCACAAAATTATCTGCTACAATATTCTACTAGTCAATGACTACTTCAGTTTCAACCGTAACAATACAAGAGCACACAACAGATACAAGCTTAATGTAAACGACTCCAAACTTGATTGCAGAAAGTACGACTTTTGTAACAGAGTGGTCAATGCCTGGAATGCACTACCCAACTCTATTGTTACATCCTCAAACCCCCATCAAATTAACCACTATTGACCTCACCCCATTCCTAAGAGGTCTGTAAGGGGCGTGCATAAGAGCACAATCATGCCTACCGTCCCTGTCCTATTGTCCTCAATTATTCATATCTATTTCCTGTATTTACACTTATGTTACATATATTTGTATGCTATGTTTATTTTTATATCTATTATCTTGTAAGCGATTGGCAAATCAAATCAAATCAATAAATAAATGGCTCCTATCCATGCCGGATTCCACATTGGAATCTATGTAACCACCATAAGCTGTTATCAACATGAGATCCCGCCATCAATTAAGCTTTAAATGTACTTATGTGTAGATGTTTACATCCAAGCTTGCATTGTCATCTTTTGGCATGGAAGAAATATTTGGCAATTAAGAGTTAAATAGCTGAAGACCATCTCAGACTGTCATGCTGAGATATATTGTGTATGCATGTGTTTCATAACACAAACACATACATACTGTAAGTGTTAATTAATACCAGGGAAGGAGGAAAACACACACATTTGCAAAAAAAAAAAAAAAATCCACAGAAACTATAAACTAGTGGCAGTGAAAAGAAATCTAATATATGCAAATTAATGGCATAAATTTAGGTTTTATCTTGCAAATGCTAACAAGCTCAGTAAAAGTGATTCTTTCTGCAGTTGCTGCATGATTCTTTTTGGCCAAAATAATTGCATTTTTAAATATTTTTGTTGCTACATTATTTTTTTCCCCCTTCTTCCACACACACTTTTTTTCCTCTTTATTTCTTCTCAGGGAAATTCAAGTCATATAGTTTTATGTTTTGTGAATAGGTTTCATTTCAGGGAACAGTGAAGCTGCACTGAAAATTCTCATCAACCAATAGTTACAGTTGGACAAATGTTTCTGAACGGACCTTCTTGGCTGCATATAGATCAAGAGTGACTCACTACTGCAGACCAAACTGGAATCTTTGCCATCACTGCAAGAATAAAGGATAGAAACAATTTGAAAGGGGAGACCTTGCATTTTTAACATTCTAAAATAGAATCAGGGTCATGGATGCAGCTCTATAACCTGCAAGAATGCATTGCAGTATTTCTTTCATGTGTCCTCACTGGTCAGCTGAAACAGAGATATCATTGATTAAATGTGTTGCTCAAAATTGTAGCCATATTGTTTGGTGCATTGGTTATTGTCAGTTGGCAGACTAATGGCACTTAGGGTGGACTTTTTCTAGGATGGTCTGCTGCAAAGTGCTTTATACGGAGTTTCGTTTGGAGATCCCCTTACTGCAGATATTGCAAAACGTGATGGCCTATGCTTATTGGCAAGTAAGAGCTGATACAGCCACGTAACCTTTGCGTTAAAGGCACTGCATTGGCTTTCAATAGATTAGAATACAGTTGAAAGTACTGGTCTTGATTTATGAATCCTTGAGTGGCTTGGCTACCAGGTATCTGCAGATAACTGTCATGAAAGTAAAACCAACCCTTCTTATCTATTTATCCAGGGTGAAAATGTTCCAGGAACCTTCTAATTGTGCAATTAGGAGAAGGGGGCTAAGTTAGTAGGAAACATATTTTATAGTGATGTCCCACTCCTTCAGAACAGTTTCCTCCTAGAAATCCAGATGGTGTTTTCCTTGTTTGCATTTAAGAAGGCTAATGAAATGGTATTGCACAGCATTTGGTGTCTAAAGGGATAATTACAAACACTAGCTTGGCTTTCATGATTTGATTGTTTTCAATCATTATACTGTAAACCACCATGGATCACTACCATACAGGGTGGCTGTATATAAAAGTTTTGCCCCTTTAAAAATATTTTACATTTTTTTGCCACCAGAATTTATTTTATCAATAAAGAAATTTTGATATGAACTGTTAGTATCAAAAATAATATCCCCTCACCCTATTCATTCAATCTGGCTAACCAAATAACTAGAATAATTGCATGAGTAACTTATCAAACAATTAGATAGAACTTGGGCTAGAACTTCCCTATTAAAATCTCACATACTCGAATTCAGTCATCATGATGAAGTTCTCACCACACAAATTTCAATGGTATGTCATACGCCACTCAAAATACATTTCTGAAGACATTTTTGAAAGAGTCATTTAACATCTATCAGTCTTTCAAAGGTTACAAACCCATTTCTAAAGCTCTGGAGCTCTACAGATCAATACGGTAGTTGGAGACATAGTCCTGAAATGAGGAAATTTGAGACAATGGTGAATCTTACCAGATTGGCTGTCATGTCAAAATTACACTAAGAAACAGAGAATAAAATTGTTCCAAAAACATAAAAGGGATTTGGAACAACATAGGCTGCACAGAGCTGTCTTAATGGGGAGATGGGTGACAAATAAATTTAATAAATAGCCATTTGACTGATTTAAGAGAAGATATTCCCACATGTGTAATACACACGCACATGGACACATAGATTTAACTATATAAATCATTAAATAACCCCCACTGATGCTTGTCTTCACACCTTTGATAGCCATCATAGCTAGAGAAATGTGGTTAAGATGAGATCCTGCCATCAGCTAAGCCTTAACTATGCTTCTGTGTGGATGTCTAGGTCCAATCTGGCACACAAGAAACACAGTCACCCTCTCTCCTATCATTATATTTGGCAATGAAGAGTTTCAAGCAGCTGCATACCATCCAGACTGTCAGACTGCCATGCTGAGATACACTGTGTTTACACGTATGCAGCCAGGGGAAAGCTCAGAATTGGATTCCTGGGAGAAAGCAGGCAAAGGCTTTCTGAATTCCAATATTAATGCTTGGAGGTGGAATTTAGATTGTACTAACTTTAAGTGGAGTTTTAAAAAAACAGGCTTAGAAATTCAATGATAGCATGAGGAATATAAACTTGGGCCTAGGGGGATGGGACTCTGAAAGCTTTATTTGCCTCAGTGCAATTACTGTATCTTGGCAACCTTAGGCAAGTAGCTTTTTTTCAGTTTGTCATCCCCTCCTCCTTCAATTTTTCAGTATAGTATACACAGCCTTGAATTTCTCTGATGGTTTCTCATGTGAATTCTAACCAAGACCAATCCAACTTTTAGTTAATACTCTGCATCATCAGCATGCCTCTTTGTGGCCCTTGGAGTCAAGAAAAAAAGAGGAGGCGGCAGCCCTCAGTTGCAACAAAATTGAAGTATGGGAACCCAAGGTCCTTTTAGGGAACACAGAGAGCTTTTGTGTACCTTCCCACTATCAATAATATACATGTTCAAATTCTTTGCCTCCAGCCACCTGCCAAGGAAGAAATGCACACCTCAGCCATTAAATTGCTGAACAGGGAGCCATTATAGGTCTTCTCCCAACTGCCAGCATCAGAATTAACAACACATTTTGCTGCCAAAACAATGCATTTTAGGAATAAAAGCAGTGAAATGAGAAGCAGTTCCACAGGGCTAATTTTGCCACTCCTTTTTCCCCCCATTCAAGGAGCACTGCTGGCCACTGGGGGCAAGAGTTGTGACAGATGTATATCCTATTTTCTAGCAGCTTTTTCACAGACTTCTCACAATTATAAGTTGTTAATTCCCAGATGTTTTGAAACAGGTTCTACCAGTAAATTGGGGAATGCAGCATTAACAAAGAGTAGCCCATCCCAGTTCTACAAGGATGAGGGAAACTGGGATATTGATTCCCTAAAACCTCCAAAAAAGGGTTCCTTATTTGTTGTTGCTTTAAAATGAGTCATGGGAGTCAAAGACACTGATTTTTTTAGGTGTTTACTTTGTAATGAATAAATCATAGCCTGCAGGTGCTTCATGGGAACCCTGTGCTTATGTTAACATGCTTCATGTCAGAGGAGTTCTGAAGCTACAAACGAGTTTAAATTGACCATGGATCAGGTATTACGCTTAACCCAGTCTGGATTCAGCACCAAAATCTCTTGGACAGCTCCTTATATTTCAGTGTTTCTGCAGTCCAACTTGTTCTAGTGACTGGTGATAGGCTTACACAGTATGACAGGATCACAGCAGCAGATAGTCATTTATATTGTATTTTCCACAGGGCTCTCAGCAGGCCAATGTAGAGAAGAAATTAAGAAATTAAATTTTCCATAATGCCCAGAGCAGCACCATAACAAAGGCAGAGTGTGAGAATTTTAAATAGAGTCCATAGCAACCATGTGCAATAAACCCACAGTCAAGTTCTTATCAATGATGGAAAGGTCTTAAAGTCATATTGACAAAGATTCTATGAGCAAATTGACCTTTGAACAGTAGCTCTGGTAGGACGGACAGTTCCTGGGTGAGATGTCCCCCTGCATTCTACCTTCTCCCCAGCCATTCTTCTTTTACTCCTTCATTCCACATCTTCAATAGGTAACATTCTCACTTACTGAAAAGACTTTGAGAAGTTTTGGCATGTTATGAACAGCATCCTGGACCAAGAGGTCAAGTCAAAGTCCTGAGTGCAAATGTAGCTTCCATTTGTAGCATGCCTAATTCCAAATGTTAGGAATGTAAACAGGAAGCCATGGTAATGACATAGAAAAGAGTGAGGGCATTTTTTTCTGGCTGTTTTTTTTTTTTAGGGTTTCTAAGTGAAAATAAGAGTGGGAGTGGAAATAAGTTGCCTCCTGTTCCCATTCTCACTCGTAATATTACCAAAAGCAATTCAAAATGCAAAAACAATTGGGGGGGTATCACCTTGAATTGCTGAATGGTAACCTACTGCCTATATGATTGAGTGACCAACTACTTACTTAATCACCTGTTGGCAATGGAGTGAATGTTCTGGCTTTTACTGTACAATCATTTATTGAATGACCTGGAGCTTCCCTTCTTTCCCATAATTCAGTTGCAATAGGACACTTCCTTATGGGATTTTTCTGTTTAAGAAAGGTGGATTGCTAGGAAGGTATGGAAAGTCATAAAAAGAGGTATTTTATGAAACAATATATGTCTCCTAAACAATAAAGTAAATGCAAAGGCATAGGCAAAGAAATTATTGAGAATAAGCCTCTTGCATAGAAAACTTCTGAAAAATTGCAAGGTGCGGTATATTTAAGGATAACATTAGTACCCACATCACCCTGGGTTTAGTCCAAGTTGTAGGCTCTATACTTGCTCTCACTGATCAATGATCCATCCCAAATAGCTGCAGCTTTCAAAACAAGCATTTAATTCAAATTTAAAAAAAACGTTTCGATTTTTTTTTACAATTAACTTTTTCCATCATTAGAATTAAAAAAAAAATGGCCTGACCTTGGTCTTTAAAAATCATTAGATATATAAAAATCATCCAGATGAAACCTTTTTAATTACAACATTAGAAAGGGACGAGAAACATTGTCCTAGCTCGGTTTGGAAATACTAGTTAAACTGAGAACAAAATGTAATCAGCTGATTATTGAATAGTAAATTTGCATACTAAACATGTAAATCATGACATGCAAAAGTATGGTTCATCATGTTAAAGAAACCGAGCAGTCTACTTTTATGCAGGTTGGTCAAGTGAAGTAAAGGCTGCCCTATTACTGAATTTGAGCCAACATTTTATCCCCACTACTACAGTCCAACTCAATATTTTTAATTAAATCAATTGAAAGGCATGGAGTAGGTTAGGTTGTTGTCATTCTTACTCTTCTCCTTTTGCATTTGTTGCTTACAGTCATTGAGTGCTATAATTTTTATTAGTTACTGGCTTTTCCATTTCTTTTGCAATATGTGCAATGAGTTCAGAAGAAGGCTCAGAAGATGACTCAACTTTGGAGTTATATAAATTGGAGGTTGGATTTACATTTGTTGTTTGGTGACACAAGGAAAATGAGCAGTATTCAGAGTCTAAACCAGGGGTGTCAAACTCATGATGTCATCACATGACAGATCATGACTTTTTTCCCCTTTTGCTAAAATGACGCATCCAGCCTGCAGGCCACGAATTTGACACCTGTTCTAAACTGTGGAATTTGCTACTACAAGATCAGATGTGGCTTCTAATTCAAGTGTCTTTAAAGGAATATTACAGAGGTATTAAAGGGATATCATCAAGAATGAGAAGGCCATAAGCAGCTATTAATCATAATGAGTATATACTACCTCAAGATTTAGAGATCAGATTTCTCTGTCAGTTATTGAGGTTCAACACGAAAAGAATCCATGGTCTCCGGCCTTGTGTTTATGGACTTTCTTTTTTTTAATATTCAGTTTCAAACATTTAAAAACAAATGTAACAAAACTTAACATGTAAAAACAAATATTATTTCCAGCAACTTTAAGATATCATATTCATATTTCTCTACTTAATATGTTTCATTTTCCTATCCATTCAATACATATATATTTACAATATATACAAGTTCATAATCATTGATTGATTTTTGCATTCTTTTTTCCTTTATTTTTTCTAACCATCGATACCAGGTGTCCCAAGCTAAGTAAGCTAAGTAAAATTCAGAATCTTCTTTTTCTCTTAATTCCATTGTCAGCCTGCTCATTTCTGCAGTCTAAAATCTTTTTTATTAGCACTCTTTCCTGTGGTATATTATTATGTTTCAAATTCTGTGCATAAGTAATTCTAGCAGCAGTTACTATATGTAAAATAATATATTTATCTTTTTTATCATATCTTCCTTTTAATATGCCTAATAGAAACAGTTCTGGTTTAAATTAAATTTTTTGTTCTATCATTTCTTCAATCCATATTTTAACTCTATTCCAATATTTCTTGACCTCTGGGCATGTCCACCACATATGAAAGTATGTTCCCCCTTTATCTTTAAATTTCCAGCAATCTGGCTTTTTATTGGGGAATGTCTTTGCTAAACTAGCGGGGGGGGGGAGTGTAGATGCCACTATAGAACATTTTGTACATATTTTCTTTATATGTTGTG
>JAOYMU010000283.1:21771129-21791773 GCA_025802295.1 Psammodynastes pulverulentus
GAAGTCCACAAGGGAGATTCTGGGAGTTGATGTCCATGAGGGGAATTCTGGGACTTGAAGTCCACAAGGGGGATTCTGGGAGTTATTGAAGTCCACAAGGAGAATTCTGGGAGTTGAGGTCCATGAAGGGAATTCTAGGAGTTGACGTCCACAACGGGGATTCTGGGACTTGAAGTCCATGAGGGGAATTCTGGGAGTTGAAGTCCATGAGGGGAATTCTGGGAGTTGAAGTCCACAAGTCTTAAAATTGCCAAGTTTGGAGACCTCTGATGTAGGTAAACAGTCAAAGGTCCCAAAAATTCCAGGTAAGGAGCATCAAGCAAAGTCAAAACACAACATCAAAGAACATTGTTTTAATTTCAGGCTGCCAAAGATCACAACTGATTTTTTCCATCCATTCAACCTGCACCGAGAAGTTTGACCTCCTATTACGGCTAAGTCCTCGACTTACAACCAACATGGAGCTCAACATTTCCGTTCTTAAAGCGAGACATCTAAGGGAGTTTGGCCCCAATTTTACCACCGCTCTTTCCAGAGTTGTTGAGTGAATCCCCTGCAGTTAAGTTAGTAACACGGTCATTAAGTGAATTTGACTTCCCCTTCAACTGGGCTCGTCAGAAAGTGAATCCCCGTGACCCTGGGATACTGCGACCGTCGTAAATAAGAGTCAGTTGACAAGCACCCGGATTTTGATCACCTGCCCAAGGTCGTAAAGTCATAAGTCACTTTTTTCAGTGCCGTTGTTCAAATGGTCACTAAATGAACCGTTGTTAAGTCGAGGCCCACCTGCCTGGATGTTTGAGATGGGGAGCGGGAAACGAAACTTAAGTTGTGATTGAGAAATTGTGTGGTAATTTTTTTCCCTCTTAAACCACACAATTTAGGTTTCGTTTCACACTTTTCATCTGCTTCTATCCTGATAAATTGAAGGTCACACCTCTTGGTACCTCCCTGAAGGCACAAAATGTCCGTTGTGTCTTATTTGGGGCCTGAAATTAAAATATAGGTGATGCTCACCTTAAAAACCCATTTGCTTTGCGTCCATTCCAAGTCACAACAGCGCTGGATAAAGTGACTTACGACCGTTTTTCACACTTACGACCGTGGCAGCCTCACCCCCCCCATGGTCACGTGATCAAAATTCGGACACTTGGCAGCTGACTCGTATTTACAACGGTGGCGGTCACATGATCCCCTTTTGCGACCTTCGGACGAGCCAAGTCCATGGGGGAGCCAGATTCACTTAATGACCGCGTGACTAACGTAATAATTGCAGTGATTCACTTAGCAACACTGGCCCGAAGATGGAGCAAAACTTACTTTTAACAGATGTTTTGCTTTTGGCCATGGAAATGTTGGGTCTCCATTGGGATCGTAATTCGAGGACTATCCGTAATTCAAATTTTACCTGTAATTCAAATTCTACCTGTAATTAAAATTCTTCTGGGCTTTTATTTGGCTTGACTTTCTTTAATCTTTGTGACCTTCAGTTGAAGTCAAATTAAGTCTTGCCCTTAAGAAACGGTCATTTCTTTAGATTTTATACAAATCAAATTATCTTTGCAAATTCCAGTTCTCAAAATCTGGGAATATCTGAAATATTTCTCTTTACAGAGAATAATTTCCATTAAATTACCCTTCGGATCCATATTGTTAAAAGAAATCCAAATAATTATTTTCCTTGCCTGTAAAAGTAGTTCTCAACTTCCAACACTTCATTGTGTGACTGTTCAAAGTTACGCCGACCTTGAAAAAAGTGACTTACGACCGTTTTCACACTTACGACCATCGCAGTCCCATGATCGAAATTCAAACGCTTGATAACCGACTCACATTTATGACGGTCGCCATGCCCAGGGAGGGTCACTTAAGGATCAGCTCTTGCGACCGTCTGACAATCCAAGTCAATGGGGAAACCAGATTCACTTAACGACCAAGCTAATTTAGCAATGGCAGTGATTCACTCAGCGACGGTGGCAAGAAAGGTTGTAAAATGGGGCAAAATTTACTTTGTTGTCTCACTTAGCAACAAAAATTTGGGTTCAGTTGTCATCGTAACACGAGGACTACCTGTATTCCTCTGTTACATCCACAGATTGTACAAAATTATAGATAGATAGATAGATAGATAGATAGATAGATAGATAGATAGATAGATAGATAGATATAGATATAGATATAGATTTCTATATGTTATATTTCCCAGAGGTGGGATTCTACCGATTCAGACCCGTTCAGGCATACCACTAGTTCTGAAGATCAGCTGGTAGGGAACCGGCTGGGCCCACCTGCCCGCCCCTGCTCTTAGGTGCTTTTTATCGCCTCAGCTGTTTGGCGCATCAGAGTGGATTGCCACGCTAATCAGTTAAGAGGTGCATTAGCTAATTTTTTTAGTTGCTGCACACGCACACGAAGTGCACGATCACCAAACCGGTTGTTATACCGGCAGCATCCCAACCCTGATATTTCCATTACTTATGGTGTTAGTGAAACATATGTAACATATGTTAAACAGTGGTGTTTGTCTAAGAAAACAAATGCATTTATGAGACAAAGAGAAAATAGATCTATATACCTTCACTAATGATACACACTGAAAAACCTAAAAAAACTTGTAAAAGTATATCTTTTTTTTAAATAAACAGTTAACATACAGTTAAAACCTTCTTGAAAAATAAACTATAATCACATACTTCAGACAAAGTAATATCTGCATTTCCCCCCCTGCTGGTGTTTGTAAAAGCCTAAATTCCAATGCCATGCCAAGAATAAGAGGATCTCTTTATTTTCTTTCCTGTATCTTTGCACCCTCACCGGTTTGTATCTTTAAATTATATTCTCCTTGTCTATGGAGTTTGCATGGTTCCACAAACATTTTAGCTAAATGAGAAACCAAGCTTGATTCCCCCAAAATATTTTATTTTAAAATTAGTAAACAGCAGCATATTTGTTGCTTTAGGAATAAAAATAGTTTTTAATGGGACAAAATCATTGAAAATGCTTTAAAATTATGGACATTTTGCAGCACCATTGACTGTTTTCAATATCATGAAATAAAACATATTTCTACAGAAATTGCATAATAGTTTAAAAGATTTAATATAGAAAGAAGTACAATACCAGATTTGTATTTATTTTCCTTACCTGAAATAAACATTTCTTTTGTAATAGGAAAAACTGGGGAAGGGAGAACTTCTTAGGATTATCTTTCATTTCATAAATACCTTAGGAAGTAATAGGTTAAAATAATAAATTGATCTACAGAAACACCTAATCTACTACACCATGGAAGATAGTAATAATACTATATTCAACACTTGACAATCTGAGATTTTCCATCTGAGATATGTTGATTCCATTTTAAGAATAAAAACAATGGAACTAGGTATTGGGTTTATTGTGAGAAGTTATTCTGATCATCACACAATGGACCCAAAGAATTAACTCCTTTTCTTTCTGCCAGAAAGTCAGACTAAACTTTTTGTATCTCAAAGGAACACTCCCAACTCACTTATTTTAGCTAAGAAAAAATGGTTTATATCCATCTGTACTCCAGATTCAATAGCAGAAAAAAAGTGAATAGGTATTCCTCTAAAGCAAAAACTTTCTAATTCCAAAGACACAACATTCTAAAGGACAATACCATACATATATTAATTATCACATTGAGTAAAATTATTGGTTCCATCTTCAGGTGACCAAATGGTACTTCACAGTTAGTCAACTGTCATTTTCTGTTACTTGGCTTTCTTCCCTATGAAAAGTATTATGAGTTTTGTCCCATCAGTACTCAGACAACTTATAATGTTCTAAATGGAATTCTCTGATTATAGGACATAAAAATGAGATGAGAGACTCAGTAAGAGATGGGTTGTTGTCACAAAATATGAGGAGAATACAGTTTAAATGTGTATTGTTGAGAGATTGTATGCAAGATGTAAAGATATCCAATAATGTCTGCAGATAAATATAAGAAGGAATAGGCCCGGTTAAGTGAATTAAGGATTCTTATGCCTCTGTATAATATATTAATTTTTTTATTGATTCTTAATAAATTTTCAAGATATGCCATCAATAGTTCAGTATTTGAGGATATTTAATGAATCAGAATTCTACAGTAGTTCAATGTAGTATAAACAGGTCCACTCCACAATAGGATGTAACTGGCACAACAACCGGTTCGGAAGCGCAATTGCACACTCGAAAAACGCACACACGCCACTTTCCAGCCCTCAGCTGGGGTAAGAATCAGGGCGAGTGGGAGGCCCCAGCATTAGTTTTTGCTTTCTGTTCCTCTCCACTGAACGGACCCTTCGGGTAGAAACCAGATCGCATGATCCAGGCAGACCTGGCTAGATCCCACCCCTGGGTCCACTGCAGAAAATAATGAAAGAGAGATCTCATTTTAAAAACTGCATACTTTTTAAATTGTGAAGTTCTATTTCTGGATCCTTTTTAGATGATACACTTATTTTTGCATGTTTTCTTAAATCCCATTTTGCTAAAAGACGTAATGCTTTTTCATCATCTTCATCCACTGCCAGATACTTTTTTGATATAGAATTAATATCATCAACTCTTGGATGAATAAACCTGGAATGAGAAAATATGGCACAACAGCCTAATCAAAGAATTATCAAGACCATCCCCATCAGCACTGACAGGGTAAACCACATATATAAAATGAGAATAAACCTTAGTCCTTTCTAATTCTGCTGATGTTTGGTAATGAAATGTCTGCAAGAAAAAAACCAAACTCAGAAAGCACCAAGGACCCCACATACGACACAATTTAATTCAAAGCAACACACTTTTGAAATCAGAAATCTGATCTGAAATCCAATGACAAAATGATCAAAAGATCTAGAAATACTATCCTATACTATACTAAAATACTGTAGTTTTACAGCTTAAAAAAGAAAGCAATAAAATGGAATGTGCCAATAGAAATAAGTATAATAAAAATCAATGGAAATAAAAAGTTTTCTTACATAACACTAGAACTCAAGATTTTAAATAAAGCTGAGTGCTGGGAAATCTGATGGAGCAATGTTATGGCATTCCAAAATTCTACAATTATTAATTTATTTTTAACAGTATTGCATTAAAAATCTAAAAAATAATAATAAAAAGCTGTAAGAGAAAAGTATAGAGAAAAGTGATCATTAATAATAAAAGAATCAGTTATTTTATAATCCTTAATTCATAATTTCCATATCCTATGATACTTTATGAGATTAAGATATTGTGGTTAACATAATGAATAAAATCTGTCCAGATGTGATAAAAGAGTGATTCTGGTCTCTGAAAGTCTCTTTATTTTTTACAATGAAATAATTTTAAATTTTAGTTTCGGGCAGCTAGGGATGCTACCTAACAGTATTTCCTATTCTAAACACTTGACTGATAATAATAATAATAATAATAATGAAGATGCGTTGAAGCTACTATTCTAGGCAGGCTACTGAGTTGGGCTCAAGAAAACCAAATGGAGAATAGGAAAAAGACATGGCAAGACAAAGTATTATATGACCAGTCCGTTAAAAAAAAAAGTAGACGGAGACCTGGCAATGGTTAACAACAACAAAATTGACAAAAAAGACAGAGGGGCTCATTCTGGCTTCACTTGACCAAGCCTTAAGTACAAAAACAGAATTGAGAAGACAGCAACAGACAGCAGACATACTGAGTTGTGGAGAGACCAAACTGATCTTGATCTACAAGAAAGATCAAGCAAAGAGGGCAAGTTGTCAGGAGGTCCCTGCTAATGCAGATGATCACCTTAAAGACTGTTCCTGTAGAATTTTTCCCAGGCTGTTGGCCAGGGCAATTATTTGACACTATAGATATAGTTCATTCCTTTTCCTGTCTAATACAGGATTGGAATAAATAAATACCTGGGCAACGCTGGGTCATCAGCTAGTATTACAATAAAGCAAAAAATATAATAATATTATCTGGCAAAATCGGCTAATTACTGAAAGTTTAGAATCAAGAACTAAAGCTTTAGAATGCAGCTCCATTTTTTATTTATATTTAATCTAGATGTAAAGTTTATTTTAAATTTCATTCCAAGTGTTTTCTAGCTTTTGCAATCCTGGCTTGGGAAACAAAAGTAGAAAAACAATCTCACTGCAATAATATGAATTCTATTATAATTTCTTTTATAACTTCTATTATAACTTCTTTTTTCAAAACTGTGCTATTGTCATTTCTTCCCTTTATTTTTTTAATACCTGCTAGGTTTAATTCTTTTGGCTAAAACTGCAGATTTCTTGAATGTATAGGCATAATCAGAGGTAAAATGCAAAAGAGATGCTTTTCGGTCACTTTCTGTTACAGGGCAATCATCTAAAAAAAAATCCAACATGACAATCACTTATACAGATACTTTGAAATTCCATTGTCAGCCTACTCATTTCTGCACAGTCTAAAATCTTTTTTATTAGCACTCTTTCCTGCGGTATATTATCCTGTTTCCAATTCTGTGCGTAAGTAATTCTAGCAGCAGTTAGTATATGTAGAATAATATATTTATATTTTTTATCATATCTTTCTTTTAGTATGCCTAATAGAAACAGTTCTGGTTTCAATTCAATTTTTTTGTTCTATCATTTCAATCCATATTTTAACTCTATTCCAATATTTCTTTACCTCTAGGCATGTCCACCACATATGAAAGTATGTTCCCCCCTTATCCTTACATTTCCAACAATTTGGTTTTTGATTGGGGAACATGTTCGCTAATCTAGCGGGGGGGGGGTAGGTGCCATCTATAGAACATTTTGTACATATTTTCTTTATATGTTGTAGACATCAATTTATAGTTCCCCCCCCATTTTTCCCAATATTCCAATTCAATGTTATATCCTAAGTTTCTCGCCCAAGCAACCGTTGTTTCCTTCACTATTTTTTCTTCCATTTTAAATTCTAATAGATAATTATATATTTTGGAAATCATTTTTTCCTCTTTTCCTTGTATGATTTTATCCAATTGTTGCTGCTCATGTTCAAATCAAAATTGTGTTTTATCTTTTTTATATCTTGATTGAATTTGAGTATGGTGCCACCAATCTATCTCTATGGCCTGTTGTTTAAGTTCTTGCGGTGTTTTTAATCTTCCTTGTGGGTCCATCAATTCTTTGTATTTTATCATTTTAGTGATATCCGTCATATTGGGATGAGCCATTGCTTCCATTGTCAATAACCACTTTGGTATTTTGATGTAATTATTCTTTTTAATCTTATCCCATGTCTGGATGAGTGAGTCTCTTATGTGGCGCCTTTGGAAGTATAAATGGTTTTTGTGTTTATGTTCCCATAAGAAACTATGCCGTACTTGTGGCCTTTCAAGGGCAACTGGCTGACTACAATGGAAAACAGAATATGAGCCTTTGGTGAGTTCTGCCTATATCCTTATTAATATGAACAGGAAATTACACAAGAACCTAGAAAACTGTTGCTTTATACTGAGAGATCTTTTGTCCATCAATCTCAGCTTTGCCTAAACAAATCTGCAACTTGTTGCTTTCTAAATATATATGCTTGCTGGATATAGAAGTTGTAGTCTCAAAACATCTAAAGAGCACCTTGATGGGGGAAATTATTTTATATTGATTGGCAGCTGTATTCTCTGGAATACAAATCAAATAAATAATGTTTTGATAATAATAGCTGTCAGCCTCACACAAGAATTTTTCCCAGTTCTACAGTAAACAGACAGAAATCTAAAATCTTTTGCATGCATCACAGATGCTCCACCAGTGATTTATGGCTTTCCTCCTAAATTTATGTGTGTTGTTTGATCAATACACATAACCTCCAAATAGTGTTGGAGGATGTGAGAACTTCACACATTAAATATGCAATAACAGATCTAACTGTGCACATTCCACAACATTGTTTGAAGACTATCCATATGGAGCAGAATCCCATTCATGTTGTTCATTTGTTCAGAATGTCCAATAGCCATGCTATCACCCGATCTTTATTCAGGTTACATATTACAATGTATGCAAACGTACAGGGTCATCTACCCATCCCATTATACACATATCATATATCATGCCAAATGTACAGTAGTTATCTACATGCTTCATAAGATCCACCTGCCGTTCCTCAATATGCGCTTCTAATATGAGAGCAACACCTTTCTTTAACTTTCACATTCTCAATTACTGGGATTCATAAAATGTTATATGCCAAGTTGCTCAGGTAGACAGCACACAAATAACTGTAATAAGTAAATAAAAGGCTGCTGTATTGCAGTCCCAGATATCACAAGCATTGTCACATGAACATAAACCACTCTTGCACAGTGTTGGGGCAAAGCACCACTCTTATTTTAGAAAGAATTTAGGGGACCTTCAAAAAATTGCATTTAGCAGCTGAGCATTCCCCCCCCCCCTTTGCAGCCTAAGCAGAAGACTGATCTCATCGTTCTTTAAACAAAAAACAAAAAAGCACTTCAGCATCTTTACTTCTTCCTTTACGTATGTGCTATCATGTAATTGACCTTTCTGTTTTGCCTCATAATTTAATGAGATGTTATAATTACATTATTGTTTTCCCTCTCCAGTACCAGAAATTATATAAAATATGTTTTCAAAAAAATACAAACAAGAATGTTATTCTTACATTACCTACCACAAGGAAACTTCCTCAGCTTTCTATTTTAAGGAAGAATTGCAATATTAGCCTGATGATTTGAGCTGGGTATTAGCATGAGGGTTACCAGATGGTTGAATGAACAGTGATGAACTCTGATTCAAATTCAAGCTTAGCAATGGACAAAATGAATTGCTTTGGACAAGCAATCCTTTTAATTTTAGCTCTCCATCTGCACAATGTAATAATCATGGCCAACCTCACCAGGAAATTGCAAGGATGGCCATAAGAACTGGAAAACACTTAACAACTACATGCTGAGTCTTGCCATGATTTATATTCTTTCTTTCCGATTTACTCTTCTGTTTGTGCACATATAGCATGCCAAGTTCCTGCAGTGTAGCTTATCCAGAGGGCATCCCCAATTGTTTTGCCAGAAAGATCCGTTATGCCCGGTGTGTGCGTGCCAAAAGAGCCAACAATACTTCACACACAAATCCCAGATCCTCTCAAAGGAGATAAGGAAACCTGCCGCTTAGTCCCGCTTCCTCCTGTTTTAGGCAGATGGTGCCACAGCAGGTCTTTCAGGACCTGCAAATATTAAGTTAGCTTATTTGAGTGGCAGGTCTTCTTGCAAGATGCCAAGCATGTATGAGTAAAGAGAAACCCTCAGTTGCTCTAGAAGTGATTTCAGAGAAGCGACACAAAAATGTGAAATTTAATGACTTACCTTCCCACTAGTTGTATTGCAGAGCAAGATAGTTAAATAGCCATTCTTTACAAATGGAAAAAGAGGATTTTCAATAACTTTTCAAGGGTATTTAAAAAGTTGAGTGGTAATGATTATGAATCATTAGGTTGAATAATCCAAACAGTGTATTATTTACATTTATTCAAAATATTTCTTGCTATATTGTATCAGCCTGCCTCTGTATATTGACTTCCAGGGTTTGCAACTTTTTCAGATTACAATTTCTTCCAATTATACTGTGATTATTTATAGTAGTATGTCTGACCATCATTTTGAGGTAGGAAATGCCTAACAAATTGTCATTAAAAAAATGAAAATAAATGGAAAATATCTGGCATCTTTGCCACAGTCTCTATAGCAGGGGTGTCAAACCCATGACCCATGACATTTTCCCCTTCGCTAAACTGGGCATGGGCGTGGCCAGCACGTGACGCATCCGGGCCACGGGCTGCAAGTTTGACAGCCCTGCTCTATAGAAAATATCTGGCCTCTGTAATCTCACCCTCTTAAAGAAAATAACAAATAAAACAAAAGTAAAGTACTTGATCACCTAAACATTTCACACACATGGCCTGTGTTGTTAAGTCTAGTGCCGACATGTGCTAAAGCTTAAATCTTAATTTGATTACTTAACTATTCTGAAAGCACAGAGCAACAACAGCAACAAAAATCATAGGTGAATGCTGCCATGGATGCACATGGAAAAAGTCAAGCAAAAAAAGACTGTGCCAATGTACCGTGTCAAAAGCATAATGAAGAAAATGCAGTGTTTTGTCTTGAGAAATTAATTCACTGACCAGCTGGATTAATTTAGCTAAAGTAATACTTTTAGGAACCAAATGCTGAAATGATATTTGACTTGATCCAAGGGAATAAAATAGAATTGGAAACATTTGCATAGTGCCAAAGACAAAATAATACTCCTATTGATTAGTTTTAAGGCAGTATCATCATTACAGTTAAAAGAAACTGAACATTTTGTTTTACCCCAAATTCAAACATTTATGGGGAGGCAACTGAGCTCAGTGATGAAACACTTGCTATTATGTAGAAAATGCTGTTTTCTGTTTCAAAAATCAGGCAGAAACAGGGAACCTCGTCCCCCCTGAACTTCTAGATTTCATTTCCCATCAATCTCTGCAACATAGCCAATGTTAAGGATTGTGGACATAGTGACCCAATAATCCAGAGGGCACTAGTGACTTAAATATGTTTCTCTGAGTCCTGGAGAACTACTGTCAATCAACATGAATATTTCCGAAATTAATGGAAAACTAACTAGTCTAGCCTGGGATAAGGAAGCTTCCATGTTTTATTTGGGGGAATTCTATAAAGCATTGCCTCTGGTCACAGAAACCTACTATGCCAACCATCCCAAAAGCTGGAAATCCTTTTGATAGTAACTAACCCAGTTAGCAATGTTACCTACCACCCCCTCCCCCAAAAGGAGCCAAATACAATTTTGCTGCTTCTCTTCTATTGATTCAAAGATGGGATTTTTTCACCTGCACTCCAGAACAGCCCTTTCCTGTGTAGTGCTCATTCTGCCACATGGAAACGCATCCCACGTATCTGAGCAGAGTCCTCCCCTGCCCCTGAGACTGCAAGGGATTGTTGCGACTGGAATCGTGTATTTTCCCCAGGATTGTGTTGTTTGTAAAGCCTGGAGAACTCCAGTTTGCAGCTCTCTGTCTGCTGCCTGCCTTGCACCAAAAGGCCGAAAGGATTTTCCATTCCCAATTAGGTTTTTGGCTGCCTGTCATCCCAAGACTCCAGAGTCTCCATCTGTTCAATTATGAATACCAGAAGAAGAGAAAACAAACATTTAATGTCTAATCAGCCCTCCTTTCCTTAATTAATACCCTCCAAGTGCGCATGCAGGCTTCCAGAGGTATTGGTGGGGAAGGTAATGACCCCCCACCTCTGAGCACATATGCTGCAAGATCAGGGTGGGAGAAAAACTGTTTTCTCCCAAATATTCTACATGGCAATAAAAGCAAAAGCACAGAAACATCGTCATTTCCAAAGTACTGATCGTTTTTTGGGGGGATTTGTCTTTCTAAAATTATGTTCTTTCTTTCTTTGCAAGAAAATGGAATTATGGGGGGAAAGTTTCTTTGTGGCAGGATCCCCACCCCTGCCATGAAAGGGAGAAGGCCTGCCACCAATCCTACCCTGCAACCCAGGCTACATCTTCCCCTACTGAGCATCCCTGCATCATAATAAAGGGCTCTATTCAGGACACGTGAGATGTTAATTAGGGGTCTTCAAAGCCAGCATTTTGCAATCTGCCTTCTTAGAGGGAGGTCTGGGGAGAGGAAGTCAAGGGGGGTGTTTTCTTCCACTGAGAGTTGGGGTTTCTATCATCACCAGGGCTGCAAAGGTTGATTTCCCTCCCCCATTCCTAGATCTTCCATGGCAACTCTAATAAAGCTTCAAATGAGCCCCAGGCATCTGGCAGTTTTGCAGGTCCTTCTCCTCCAGCCCAGAGAGTAATGCTTTGATCTCAGGGAGTGAACAGATCTGGTGGTCGTGATTATAGGGGCAAGAAGATGGACAATAGGTGTCAGGGAGGCTGCTGAAGGGGACCACTGAAAATGGCTGAAGAGCTGAGGGTGGAAGGTTGGATCAAAACTCTTGATCCCTTAATGTGCGGTTCTGCTTGCTTCTTCTGCACTCTGGATTTGGAGGTGGCAGAAAAACAGTGGTTAGTATTAAAATTTTCATTTAAAAAAAAAACATGGTTTGGGAGAAGAGAAATTGGGAAGATACTTTTTATCAATTTCTCCAACGAAAAGGGAAAAAATCCACATAATTCAACAAGGGCAGTTTCCCCGCCCATAATAATTGCATTTCTAAAAAGACCTAAAGAAAGGAGATATCTACTAAAGTTGAAAAAAGTCAGAGAAGTTGCAGCTTCCAGGAAAGGGGGGGGGGAGTGATCATGCACATGCAAATACAAGTACAAACACTAGAAAGTTTGCTACTAAATATTGTAAATGCAGCATACCATAGATTGTCACCAAACCTCTTTTTTCCTTTGGAAACAATTCTTCGCAATATGTAAGGATGCACAACAGAGGTTCAGGTGAGAGATATTTGGCAATATAAATGGAATATTTTTCTGCATGGGATGGCACAGAAAGCTCTTTGGCTATCAGCAAGTTACCGTGGGGTAAAGTGACTCATTTTGATTTTAGTAGTATCTTAACACAAAGTGGCTAACTTTTGAGTCAAGCCTCAAGCGTCCCATTGGAATTGCCCCCTAGGTTACTAGTTCCCACCATAATCTCTCTCTCTCCCTCCCTCTCCCTCTCCTTCTCCCCCCCCCTCTCTTTCTCTGTCTCTGTACGTGTGTGTGTCACTAACAGAAGGATCTTACCAACAAGTCTCTTGGGCCTATTCATCATTTTGATGTTTCTTCACAACACAGACCTTGCTTCTGGAGCATTCATTTGGAAGAACACTGTGTACAAGGTGTGCTGGAATGTGACTAAGCCTCCTCATCCCTAACCATGAAGCCCAATGAGCATAAGCATAGCGTTCCTTGGGAAGAGATCAAATAAATTAGAGACAGAACCTCTAAGCAAAAGCCATGCCAAGCCTAGGCATGATAGCTATTGAGTGAAGAGAAAGTATATCCTAGTCTTGACCTCTACTGACCAGGCAACAATAAGAACTCCTGGGAGAGAGAGAGTAAGTTTAATTGTGTTGGATTTGTTGATTTAAAATTTATCTCTTCAGCCTGGTATTCTCCAGCTTGTTCCATTCTACTTCCTTCATATGGCTGGCATGTCCATCAGCTTGAGGGTTGGAAATATTTGTGTACCATATCAACCATAAAAGTGGGTGCACTTTTGACTGATTTCAAAAAAACTAAACAGTATTAAGTCTGGTTAGTACTTAAAAGAAAATCTACCTCAGGGCTGGGCTGTAGAGGATAAGAAAGATGAGCTTAATAGAAATATGCAGGAACTGCTATAGGAACTATTTAGAAGCAGCTCAGGCAAACCCCTCCCAGATTCACTGAGATATAAGAATAATCAGCATAATAAGACTTGCAAGATTCTGCTACCATAGCCAATCTCAATAAGGGTAGTTCTAGTCTTCCAGGAGTATTGATAGTATAGTTTAGTCTACTTTGTGGGGATGACAGCCTGGGGAATGAAAAAAAAAACCCACTCCAGAATTAGGCAACAGCAAATCACTACAAGGTAATGAGTTTGAACTGAATCTATGGGGTTGAGCAGCATCTATGGGATTGAGTTGGGGTCAAAAACACAAGAAGACAGTAGTCATAATAGCAATAATGTTTAGACTTATATACCACTCCATAGTGTTGACAACACTCTCTAAGTGGTTTTACAGAGTCAGCATACTGTTACAATCTGGGTCCTTGTTTTACTGACCTCGGAAGGATGGCAGGCTGAGTCAATCGTAAGCCAGTCAGGACCGAAATCTTGGCAGTGGAATGCAGAGTTAGCCTGCAATACTGCATTTGAATCACTGTACCACCACAGCAGTTAAAGTTACTCCCCCACCTCACCCCACACTCACTTTTCTATTCATGCCAACTTCATGTGCATGGACAAAAGAGCACAAAGTCATGCTTTTGTGACTCTCATCTTGGCACCTTTGACCATCTCTATCCTGTTTTAAGATATGAGAGGTGGGGGTTTTGTGCAGCTTAACGGCTGCTATTGATGCTCTTCAGTAATCAACGGGTGTAAATACTTTTAAGTCATAGAAAAGAAGGTGGTAATGGTTAGAATTATGCAAAGGCTGGTGGATCTCAATACTTTCAGCATCTGAAGGGCTGTCATGAATTAAATGGAACCTGCTTGTTTTCTACTGTTCCAGATGGCAAGGTTAGAGCCAAATGGATGGAAGTGTCAACCAGGCAGATTTCAACTAAACATTAAGCTAAACTCCTGAGTGATAATTGATATTCAAAATTAGAATGGGCTGCCTCAGGAAATGGTGGCCTCTCTTTTGCTGAAGGTATTTAAGCAGAGGATAGTCAGCCATCTGGCAAGCATGCTGTAAGTGCAAGACTAGTGAACTGAGCAGGTGGTCTAGATGACCTCCAAATACTGGTTCAATGTTAAAACAGCACAATTCAAATGAAATATTGGCATTTGTGGAACATACGGATTTCTAGAGTATGTGGTTTCGAATTGTTAGATTTCAAACGTTAATTCGGAGAATCCTTCTGTTACACAAAGAGGTGATTATGCAACTATTATTTCCTCAAGAGATTTCCTACATAAACCTGGGTTTCTCTGGTTATGGCATCTTTATACAAATGTGCCACAGATAATGTTTGAAAAGTACAGCAACATACTGCTGTTAAGTTTCTTTGTTGGATGATACTGAAATGTTTTGATTCTCACAAAATAGACCATATGTCAAGCAACATATACGTTAGAATAAACTTTTGTGTGTTTCCAGGTGTGCTAGAGGAGGCAGTTTGTGAATCTTCTAGTATTTAGCAATTTTTAAAAAATCTGATACTATTAGCACATAACATGAAATAGTATAATGAAGACTACAAGGAGGTAGGCCAAATAATGGAAAATAAGTATAGGTATCCAAGTATCCCAGTAAAAAGCTGATACTTAACTAGGTTTTTTTTTTATTTCATGGACAAAAGCTACCAAATTGTAAAGTGGTAAAGTAATCAGAAAGTATACAACTTGTGTGGAATATATCTTCATGAAGGAGAAGAGGTTCTCTAGAAAACCAGTAAACTATTGACTCTAGTTGGGACACCAGATCATAGATGAAAAACAAATCAAATTTCAAAGACTATCTGAACAATTTAAGTTCCTGAGCAATTCTTAAGTTTCAGTGGTTTGAGCGGAATGACTAAGCAAATTCTCAGCATAGTGTGTAGCATCAATTAAAAAAAACAATGAATTAGACGAAAGGAATCAAAAGAATTAGACAAAAGGAATGTTATATTTCAAAAAGAAGCAAAGCAGAAACTAAAGAGCAGTGAGTTGGTGAATCAACTGACAGAGAAAATAAAAAACAAGAAAAGGCAGAAATAAAAAGGTAATTGATTTGCACAAAATACAGTCATTTGGGTCATCAACTTTATGAACAAAACAGATGTTTGAGCGGTTCTCTGCCCTAATGACCAGCTGGGTAGGTGTGGTTGGATGATCATGTGACTGGGTGGAACTCAACAACAGTAAGTCTGGGCGTACTGCCAAGAACCTTTAGCTGTTATATGGGTTAACCAAGAGGCAATTTCTGTAAGCAGGGCAATACAGATTAGGCTAGAAACAACATCAGAATGTTTCCTTCCTGCCTTCCTTACAGGATTAGCCCTGCAAAGTGGGGAAAAAACAAAAGAAGATTTCTTCCAACAACCCGTTCTCCGAATTGCTTACAAAGTTAACAACCAGTTCTCGCAAATAGGTGTGAACCTGTTGAATCCCACTTCTGCTAGGATCCCAAGCTTTTCCCCATCCTTCTACAAGTGTAAGATTGCATAGCCTTCTCAAATCCGGCACAGTCCAATCATTTTGAATTAAGACAGTCATCATTCCTACTCAATATGGTGATGCTAGCTGCTATATTATGACCATATAAAGACTTTAATGTTATTTGGGCTTGCTTGTAGTCAAGTCAAGTCAAGTGTTTCTACCTTCAAATTTCCCCACCATGGTGAGGTAATATGATATAAGAAAGTAGAATGGAAAGTATCTGCATTGTATGTACAAAGAGTCATTGCTTTCACTATCATTACCATGTAGCAGAAAATGCTACATCTGGCATAAGTACTGTATTGTACAAGATTGTGAAGTGTCATGAAAGGAGAGTAAATGTGTGAATTAACAAATTAAATTAATTGAAGAAAAATAGATAATAGATCTAAAGTGAAAAAAAAAAAGCACTGATAAGCGGTATATAAATCTAAATCTAAAGTGAGATATGTTCTGAATGGATCTAGTTATGAATGAAAGAGCTAGATTATATGTCAGAAAGTATGAACGGATACAAAGGTTCAATATATAATTTAGGAGTATGTCTGTTCATATATACGAGTAGAAAAGGAATTAACCCAAAAATTCTTTTGGTTGTTTATTATGAAAAATCAAAACAATAATGAAGGATAAGAGTAAAGAGAAAATCTGAATGTGGAAGAACATTTCTTGGTAATGTCAAGAATAAATTTTGGAGAAAAATGGACGTAGAAAAAAATGAATATGTGAAGTGAAAGTTAAAGAGAAACTACCAGTCATACATCTAAAGATATTAATAGGACTTGCTTCATATTCCAACAGAATGAATGGATGTAAGAAAGGATGTAAGAAAGCCAAAACTGCTTGGGAAAGATTGAAAAATATTACCTTACAGAACACCACACCCAGTGTGTAAAATTATGCAAATTCAAGAGGGTGCTAGGTGGAATGATGAAAAAAGCGGTGGATGAGAAAGAAATGCATAAAATAATAATTGTTGCAAAAATTATTTGGATAAGAAATGGCTATTTATTCAACAGCATAGAAGCAGAAAAGATAACTGCAAAGAAATGCAGCAAAAAAGGAAAACAAAGAAGTAAAACTAAAAGAGGCAGAGAAAATGAGGAGTAATTTTGGGGGAATTAAAAAAAACTTTCTGGGAAATAAGTGAAAAGGGCTATATTAGGAATCTCCATCAAAATGAACATGATTTGAAATAAAAGTGATAAATGATTTCAGATGAAACTAAAGTGAGATGTTGGAAGTATTTTAAATATTTTTATGGCAATTATGTATATAAAAAGGGGAGATTTATTGGTTAAGCACGCTAAGGAAGGCAGGAAGAAGCAGAGTGCCTATTTGGTGTAGTTAAGGCAGACTAAGGTCCAATCCTGTCTCACTCATGAAGCCAGCTAAGTGACTTTGGGCCAGTCACTCACTCTCTCTCTCTCTCTCTCTCTCTCTCTCTCAAGCCTAGGAAGGAGGCAATGGCAAACCAAAACTTGCCAAGAAAACTGCTGAACTACTCCAGGTAAACACAGTTAAAAACTGACTTGAAGGCAGGAGTGGGATTCTATCAATTTGGACCAGTTTGGACATACCGGTTGCTCTGATGATCAGCTGGGAGGGAACCAGTTCACTCCGATGAGCTGCTGTTGGGCCCACTTGCCCACCCTAGCTCTATACTGACTTTTATTTCCTGGTTTTGAAGCTCAGTTGTTTAGTGTGGCACAGCGGATTGTCACGCGTCAGCTATTCGACCGAGTAGAAGGCTAGTTGCAATCCCTCTGCGAAGAGCGGACTCACCGAACCAGTTGTTACACCAATTGAATTCCACTACTGCTTGAAGGCATATGCATACCCATGCATGTGAATGCACGCACACACATGTGCACACAAACCTAGAGAAGTGTTCTGATTGAAAGGGTATGAGAAGGAATAATAAGTAAAACTGGGAAGTTCAATGCAACAATGCAGGACAAGTGGGGACGATCAGATTTTTAATCTTTAGCTGGACATAAAAAATACATTGGTGTGATAAGGAAAGTTTACTGTAAATTGCATAGGCTTAAATTATCGAACATTTTGAAATATTTTATAGAAATATAGATAGATTGCTACCCATCTTGAATACATAACTCAGAGCAATGATTAATACAAAGACAATATTAAAACCTATAATCCATTAAAACAAAAGAATTCCAGGAAAACAAAAAGAACCGTGGCACACCATAACAAAGGCATAGATAAGAGACTTCCATAACATCTTGGTCCTAGTGCTTGGGAGAAAAGTCTAAGTGTCATAGCCTTCCAGAAGTCCAAAATCAGGGGCCTCCAAATTTCAGGGGGCAATTCCATAGGGCATGTACTGCGACAGAGAAGGCACAGATCCTTGATCCTGCAAAATAACGAATCAATTCCATATACAGAATTGAAACAAAGGTTGCTGAATGGGATAAGAGAGGTACAAGATGGAAGTGAAACACTATACTGGAATGTGATAATGACCTTGGAAGCTGATGGGAGGCAGGGGGAGAGATGAGGCCTAGAAAATGATCAGATAAAAGGAGTAGGAACCCAGAATTTAGTAACAGGCAAAGAAAGAAACTAATTAGGCAGCAAAAAGAGACAGCGAGAGATATGTACTTTCTGTTCAGAGTCTCGCAGCATCAATTCAGTGCCAGAAAAGTAGACACAGATGACTGAGGATTCATTTAACTTCTTTATATATAACACATATAAAGTTTACAATACCAGTTAGTAGATTCCTCCAATGTGGAGCTCCAGAGTTCAGAACAGAACCGTAACAATGCAGAACACACACACTGACTTTCAGATTCATTTCCCAGCAAAAGCACAGAGCTAAACCACACCCAGGCAGTCAGCTCCCATTGGCCGGTCTGTTACCATGCCTACTCATTTGCTGACTTTGTTCATAATCTATTCCAGTTCATGAATATACTGTGACAGCTTCCCCATTGACTTGGCTTGTCAGAAGTTCCCAAATGTTGTTCACATGACCCCCGGGACACTGCAACCATCATAAACATGAATCAGTTGCTAAGCATTCAAATTTTGATCATATGACCATCGTAAGTGTGAAAAATGGTCCTAAGTCACTTTTTTCAGTGCCGTGGTAATTTTGAATGGTCACTAAATGAACTGTTGTAAGTCAAGGACTGACTACCTGTAATTGCAAGAAAAGAAATATGGATCTTTTCCAGAAATACAAGCGGAAATGTTAAGGACTAAAACTTCTTTAGAGTTATTTTATCTTTGCTGCCAAAATCTGGTTGACTAACAGATAATACCATCATTATTTCTCTTCACTGCCATCTAGAACAGAGGTCTCCAACCATTGGTCCGGGGACCACTGGTGGTCCACAAGAAAATTTTGGTGGTCCAGAGTGCACCAGGTGGAGGAGTTGCTCCCAGCTGACCAATGGGCCAGTCCTGTGACTAGAGCTATGGAAGAGAGAGAGACAGAGAAAGAGAGAGATACAGATGAAAGGAGAAAAAGAAAGATGAGAGAGAGATGAGAGAGAGAGAGATGAGAGAAAAAAGAGATGAGAGCAAGAAAGAGAGATATACAGAGAGAGAGAGAGATGAGAAAGAGAGAGAGAAATGAGAGAGAGAGAGATACACACAGAGAGAGAGATGATAGCGAAAGAGAGAGATACACATAGAGAGAGATACAGAGAGAGAGATGATAGCAAAAGAGAGAGATACACAGAGAGAGAGATACAGAGAGAGAAAGAGAGATGAGAGAGAGTTGACAGATTCCAGTGTTTTGTTTTCTGTGGGAAACGGGTCAAAATGCCTCTTTGAGTGTTTAAGGTTGCAGAAACAGGAGGCCAAGCTAAATGCCTGAAGGACCTCATCCTGTCACTGCGAGTCCAGGCACTTCACCGAGCAGAGTGCTGGATTAGAGTGCTGGATTAGTGGTCCTCAGAATTTAAAATTATGAATTTGGTGGTGCCTGAGGTCTGAAAGGTTGGAGACCCCTGATCTAGAATTTGTTCAGATTTTTGCAACCCCAGAGAGGCAATCCTAAAATTATGGTAATGTTTCTGATGTAAGGCATTTTTAATGGATCTCAACCTTCTCCAATTTTCCCCTCATAATGTTCTCATTTAATCCTAATATATAAACAAATATCTAGCCGATTTTATGTGCTGTTAAATAAAACTATTGCTAATGTGAATCTCTCTTCCCGCTACTAATTATGTTTGTACCTGAATGTTTCGCTACCAAAATGTATTCTTTACAAAATACATGCATACCAATATTTTGCCTTTCCAGAAACCTTTAAATGTTGATGACCGGAATGTTAATGCAATAATTTAAAGCTGTATTATTTCCATAGTTGCATATTATAATAATTCACTGGAGCAGAAACACATTACAAGCAGAAAGATAAGTTGGCTCTGAAAATCAGAAGAATAAGAGATAAAATGAGGATGAATGATCCAAGTTTTGAAATAGGTCATTTTGAAAGATTCTGATTATAGAATTGATCCTCTATTTAAGTTGTTAAGATACCTCTTAAGAAGATATTCAACGTAGAAATAAGGAGACATTTTTCTGTCAGTGAGAATAATCAACCAATGGAACAGCTTGCCTTCAGAACTTGTTGGTGCTTCATCACTGGAGGCTTTCAAGAAGAGAGTGGAGAGCCATCTGTCCGAAATGAAATAGGATCTCCTGCTTGAGCAGAGGTTGAACTAGATCAGAGGTCTCCAACCAGTGATCCGGGGACCACTGGTGGTTCATGAGAAAATTTTGGTGGTCCACAGTGCACCCAGGGTGGAGG
>JAOYMU010000283.1:21798973-21816207 GCA_025802295.1 Psammodynastes pulverulentus
TTCAAAATGTCCTCCTTTGTCCTCTTTTTTGTTTTATTATGTCCTCCTTTTGGTGTCCACGTATCTGGCAACCCTATGCATACATGGCATGTGAAGACTTATTCAAAATCATTTAAAGTCATTTGAACATATCCAGGTAGCTTGTTGACAACCATGTAAAAACATACTGGAACTGGATTTAGGAGGTTTTTTTTTACTTCATTTACTGCTATTCTGGTGTTCAGTCATCCAGGTCTAATCATACTTCACTATTTCAAGCTCAGCCATAGCCTATTTAACTACTGCCACTGATTTCATTTGCAAAAGTCCTTTTTTCCCCTCTGTAGATTCTAATTCCTATACAAATATTCCAAATATTTATTAATTAAATTTGTAGGTCACCCATCTCCCTTACAAGATGACTCTGAATCAGGGGTGTCAAACTCACGATGGTGTCACGTGACATATCGGGACTCCCCCCCTTGCTAAACTGGGCATGGGCGTGGCCAGCGCATGATAGCCCTACTCTAAATCAACTATATGGATGGGATATTTCTAAATCTGCAGTTTTCTGCAAATTGGAACTTCGTAATAGTTTCTCACTGAAAGCTTATTGTTGTATGTACTCATACAGTTGTACGCCCTCATTTATCTGTGGGGTCCTTGCTGCTCTCTGAACTTGGTTATTTTATGCTGGTGTAGAACTGATAATGTTACCTAGTCGAGTAATGAAATGTCAGCAAGAAAGAACATCAGTGACTCCACAAGTTCAACCCTGAGCTACAACTATTCTCTTTTCTATGTCTTGTATCCTGCTTAATATGCAAACATGAATCTAAATCCTGTTCATATGTACGTAGCAACTTATTATTTGTGATGGATAAATAAAGGAATGGCTCTGTAACTATTGTATTGTAACTTCTTTATTTAAACCACTACTTTGTTTATTTTATTTATTTATTATCAATTTTACAATTTGTTTATAAATTGTAAAATTATAAATTTATTTATTTACTGATATATAAAATAATATATTTATTTATTAATCTAAATAAACAAATGTTTAGAAGGGTGATAAAGATAGAATGTATCTGTTCTGAAGTCTTATCTAAAGCCAACAAATAGGTTTGTCGCCTCAGGAGAAAAAAACCTCATAGAGGCTTAAGGCTCTCTTATAATAATTAAATATTTGCAAACTCAATTAAATCCATCTCCCCCAATTGACTTGCAGCCCTGTATAATTCTCCCCCCCCCATCCACTTAAACTTCCTAACTGCATCCCAATCTCCTGTTGCATATTTAATTTATCCAGCCTTTAACATGAGCAGATCGTTTAATTGTTGGCACTGCAGTGTGGTTGCGTGAAACTCAAGACAGATGGCACTTCAGAATGGACCACACAGGGAGAAGGGTTACCTTGGTCTTCTTGGTTTAGCTATCCAAGCCTTCAGCGCAGGAAAGAGGGACCAGCTTCCTCTAAAGAAGATAGCAAAGGAGCGAAGTTCACCCCCCAAAAAATGAAGACGCCAGAAATTGGCAGAGGTCCAACTGAATCCCTTGCTGTTTGGTTGAGGATTAGGATTGTTTTGAGGAGAGGCAGAGAGAGTCAAAGGAGCCCTGGCTGAAAGTAAACCACATTTCTCGGTGCTTAGAATTAATAATCTGTTAGTTTTGAGAATGTATGCATTTGTAAAATGTATCCATCCCATCTGGGATTTTCTGAATCCCTCTGCAGTATATCTTTGCCACTGACATCCTGCCATGAGAACTTCATAAAGAGTCCTACTGATACACTGATATATCAAGGGTGTCTCAGTGAACAAATAATACCAAAATTTGGTGCTTGTTTCATTTATAACATAAATGAGATCACCATGAATTTGTTTTATTGCAGATGTTTCATTACCCTAACTAGGTAGCATCATCAGTGCTAGGTAGGAGTGCTGTTTGCTGACAATTTATATTCTGGTGTCTTGCCTGTCTGTGTGGATGGGGACAGTGGTGGGATTCAAATAATTCAACAACGGTTCTCTGCCCTAATGACCAGCTGGTGATCATGTGACTGGGTGGAGCTCAGGCGACAGTAAGTCTGGGCGTACTGCCAAGAATCTTTAGCTGATATATGGGTTAACCAAGAGGCAGTTTCTGTAAACAGGGCAATAAAGATTAGGCTAGAAACAACACCAGAATGTTTCCTTCCTGCGTTCCTTCCAGGATTAGCCCTGTAAAGTGGGAAAAAAACCAAAAGGAGATTTCTTCCAACAATCAGTTCTCCAAACTGCTTAGAAAGTTAACAATCGGTTCTCCCGAATAGGTGCGAACCTGTTGAATCCCACCACTGGATGGGATGATCTTAGATATTCTTTGATTGGGCTGTTTACTGATGGCTCTTTTGCAGTTCTTTGATTGGGGTATTGTTTACTTGATTGTTGGTCTGAAATTCACTTTAATCTATGCTGATTTGGGTGCCGATTACTCGTGGAGAAGTGCTGGATTCTTTTTGTTCTCTTTTGGGCTGGTTGCCTCTTTTTCATAGTCTATAGATGTTGTTAATGTCTATGTGTCTGTGGATGGCTGATTTGTCAGAGTGCCAGGCTTCTAGAACTTCCCTGGCATTTTTGGACTTGGCCTGGTTCTAAGATTGTTACCTTTTCCCAATTGAAACTATGGTTATGGCCATTTCATCCCTGAGCTACAAATATTCTCCTTTATTGGAAGTCACCTAACATGATGTGTTACTGTGACAAGATATTTGCCTCCTTAAATCCAATTTTAGCTATAATAGATATAACCAAGGTCTTCCCACAAAAGATGATCAGCCTTTTTCAGTGCTGTGTAGGAATTTGGGTCCATTCTTTCATGACCATCCTGGTGTCCTTATTGAAAAGGTAAAATGAGCACATCTTGTTTATGCGTTTAATAAATTTGTAGATTCTCAGCAGTCTACCACACTGGCAATAACATAAGCAATCCTAATTAAGACGTCCGTGATAAATCATTTAAAATTAGATTGACTCATAAACCGAAACAAAATACATGACTCAGTGGATCAACAAACCCCAAATATCAGCAATTCGTTCTCCAGAAATGGTCTAATAAACATATTTTTTGGGAACATTTTGGAAGTTTAAAAAATCGAGGCTAACTTGGTAGCCTCCAGTGGGAGGATATTTCATAGCGTAGGCATACTATACTCAGGAGCAGTGCCTCTGAGCCTTGGTTCCCCCTCCTCCTGAGCACCCAACAGCTGCATCTTCCAGGACACATCAATTGGCCCAAATCAAATCCAGGTTTTTCTCCAAGAACATCAAGTCTAGTAGGGTTTATACCTAAAGCCAGCACTTGGAATAAAACACAGAAACTAATAGGGACCTAGAAGTGCAGGTAGAAATGACTTATGGTGACCCATGCCAAACAAAGGAGGCAACTGGGCTTTCTTTTTTTCTTTGAAGAAGTTTCTCTTCTCATCCTAGAAGTTCCTTCAGCTCTGACTGGGTGGTGGGGAATGGATGGATTTATGTTCCTTGTAGACAGTTGGTCATATGCATTCTCTTAGGGCGGGGCTGCCAAACTCCCGGCTTGTGGGCCAGATGCATCACATGCTGGCCACACCCACACCTGGATTAGCAAAGGGGGGAAGTCCCAACACATCACGTGATGCCACTGTGACGATGTGAGTTTGACACCCCTGTTTTAGAGAGTCGTTGAGACTGTCTGGAGGTTGACTTGCGTCCTCTGAGCCACCTGAACACAGCAAAAATGTCTGGAGCCTTCTTAGTTGCAGGAAGTTTTCTGACCTGTGTCCCTTCACTGTTGAAGACAGGCGCAGGCTGTTGGGGATGAGTCTGTGGTGTCTGCATCTCAAACTGAAGTGCAAGTGGTTCTTGTAGTCTGCAATGTTTTCTGGAAATCCATTCACACTCCTCCACCATTCGAAGGGTGTTCATCCCAAAGTGCATAGCTAAACATCTATGGAGATTCTCAGTCATCCAGGTCATGGTTGTCCCAAAGGTGCTTTTTTTCAAGAGGCAACTGGATTTTTTTTTCTTTGAAGACATTGAATGAATTGTGGTAGGCCAACTCATGATAAAGTCATGAGTCTGTGTCATAAGGTTCTCCAGTGACAGGCAGGACACAGTAGTTGAAGCTGGACAAAGGCTACTCTGGTTGGTTGCCATGTGGATTAAGAATGGTACATGATAGAGTAAAAGATGTATGGGAATACGTGGCATGCTCAGTCAGTGGTTTGGTATTGAGTAAATGAATCAAGCAAGGATATATGATGACTTTTAATATATATGTAGATAAATGTATAGAAATGCTTGTTGTAATAGTAGGGATACATTGGAAGGAGGTTATAAACTTATATGTATTTGGGGCAGATAGATGATATATTCAGACTTGTTGCCATGATGACAAAAGGAAAAAAAAAGGATCCTATGGGACATGAACTCTAAGATGCAAATGAGACTCTGGTTTAAAATTTGATCTAAAATTGGCTTTTAATGAGCGATCTCTAAGCCTTGCAAATAATTCTGTAAATTAAAAAAAAAACCCACAGAAATGGATCTTAGATCCCGTGTTCAATCTTTAATCCCCTCTGTCATTGAAAGAGCCAACACAAAGACAAAGCAATGGGTTTTTGAATCAAGCATACCGAGAAATTTGCGTTCTATATATTGTAACCATTACTGGTATTTAATTCAGGAAACGTTAATTTTAAGGTATTCTTAATTGTTTTAATATGTTGTTGTATTGTGCTTTTATTAGTGTGTGTTACCCGCCCCGAGTCCTTCTGTGGAGATGGGGCGGGCGACAAGTCTGAATTAAATAAATAAAAATAAATTAAGTTTCCTTAACTAGAATCTCATTTTATTCATAATATTAATCCTGAATCTGATGCTGCTTTCATAGTTAAGAGGTTACTTTAACTATAGTTAAACATGGGGCAAAGGGCTGACTACATAAATTCTGCCCTCTCTCTGTAATCATATAAACATCATTAAGATACCAATATTCCTATTCTATTTGTATTCAAATTTATTATATAAATTTTCTCGGTATGTATATGTATTGGTTAGCCAAAAATGCTGCTATTATAGACATTTCATTTGTCGGCAGAGGGAAATCAGCAAAGATTTGCATTCACATGCAAATGTGTCTTGAAATTGTGACTACGGATCACATAGGCACAGCACTGAACGAAAATATTATGAGATATTCCAAGGAAGCCTCTGGGCAGCTGATCGCTTGAGTCTCCTGGACACCATTTTTTTCTTCCCATTTCTAATCTCTGTGATGTAAATCCATTTTCAGAGAGTGCCTAGGGACTTTTAATTCCATGGGCATTAAGTGCATTAAACCTCTATTATCAAAAGCTTTTAGGATTTTCTCTGGAATCTACAATCAGTTTGTAACATGACAAACTCCAGTTCGTGGGTGCTTACTAAGATCCATCTGTATTTCTTATATTACAGAATGACGCTGGATATGACATCCTCACTCTCGACCAGAAATTCCCTCCATTACCTGAAACCGTCTTGGTAGGCATTGCCTGGAAATGTTATACCACAATTGTGTTCCCAGCCTCAGTGCTAGCAGTTTCCTGAGACTGTAGCACAGGACAAGAAGGCCTGGTGCCATCAAATATGGGAGCTGGAGATTCCCATAATGTAGCGGAAATGATATACTGCACAGTTCTGCTCCAGAGATTTCTATTAGGCTTGTTTCTAGCATAAGCAGATAGGATGGCATTATTGCGTCACAACATTTCAGTATTGCAGACATAAATTTATGGGAAGGGTGATGCAGCCTTGTCCAGCCACTGCAGATTTTCAGCTATGGTAACAGTAGAGAGACACTGCGAGCAGAGCTCTTTGTTAAGGCATATTCCTAGACAGTGACAAATACAAAGAAGAGAGAAGTAAAAAAACAGATTACCAATTGGTGTATTAATTCAGAAATTATGCAGATGTACCTTTACCCTGGAGGAGACGAGTGTTATAACCTACAAGAAGCAATGCAGTTGCATTTCTGCTCCAGCTGCTTCTAAGTGCTGCAATATAAATTACTGAAGGCTGCAATCTACAAATTACAGGGGCAGTCCTGTGGCTTTCAATGTAATCCTTTATCAAGAAGTGATTTGTAGTTCATAATTAGAAGGAAGGAAGGAAGGAAGGAAGGAAGGAAGGAAGGAAGGAAGGAAGGAAGGAAGGAAGGAAGGAAGGAAGGAAGGAAACCATTTTAGAACATATACTCTCCCAAATCAATGGTGTTCAAGAAAGCTGCAGAAGAAAAGATAATAAGGAGAATTAGAAACTAAATTTCTTTGGCCTATTTTAACAAATACCTATGCCAGATTTTTTTGCATTCAGGGATGATGAGAAGAGGTTAAGTCCTGGGAATGTATTGACACATCAATCCAGCAGGAACTCCAAGCAGAGATCTCGTGTGGGCCTTCATACTGTTTTGCTTGTAGTTCTTGTGTGCACTAAATATTAGAGTTCCATGACTCCAGGATTCAAAGCCCTCATAAAATAAAACAAATTACTAGCAATGAGGAAGAGAGAGGCAAGGAAGCCAGTATCTCTCCATCTACATTCCATACAATATAATGTCAGTGGTTATGACCACTGACAGTGGTCATTCAGTGGTTAAAGTGCTTCCAGGATTGTTTTCAATTACAATGTATAAAATATCATGTCTCCTCATTCACCAAAAGTGGGGGGCAGCGGGAGGAAAATCTTAAAGACTCCTAGCTATTTTATTAAAAAGAAGTTGCTAAGAAGGGTTTGTACTTAACATCCGTAGAGCAACTGACTCTAGTTTTAAGGTTTGGAGCAAAAATTAAATGTGACTAAGTTTCATTTACAATAACAGAATGAGACTCTGTTTCAACTCATTAAGTTCTATCGATTTCCAATAGTTTAGCCAGGATTAATCTTTGCTAGTTTATATCCACTGTGCTGTAACGAACAGTTTGAATAGGCTGTTTTTAATATCTGATTGTTGCTAGCTTACTGGTGCTGTTAATGAGTATGTAACAATTTTTACAACTGTCATATTTATTTTGAACCTCAAATTGAAACATAAATCTGAATATTATTACCATCAACCTTTTTGATGCAACAATGTTGTATAAGTGTGTGTGTGTTTGAGTGTGTGTGAATGAGGGAGGGAGGGGGGGATTGTCATCAGAATAGCATTGTGACAATGTAATGACAAACTCCCTCCATTGCTATAGAAATGGCTTTTTCTAGGATGCAATTTCAAGGCTGGAGCCCTTCCAATACACTCAAAACTATCACTTCCAAAGTCAAAGGAACCATTCCCCAAGATCCTCTAATTTTGTGTGAAGGCAAACAGATGTAATAATTACAGTTACAAGTATAATGGTGAAAAATATAGGTCCAATACCTAAGACCATACTACTTGCTAACTCTTCATTCAGGCTGGTATATTTCCCCAGGACAATTTCATGATGCTCCTTTCTTGATACTATTTTTGGTTTTTATATTAGATTTGTGCTCAACAGTCCTCCAAACAGCTTTTCAAATATAGAAGTGCTTTCTATAAAGTTAGAGATGTGATCTACTTTAGATGTTGCTTTAATGTATCTCTAATATTTGCAGTAGGCCAGTATCTGTTTCCAATTTCAATTCTAGAACAGTTACGCTGGTTGGCAATTATACCCAAACCTCCAGATATTGAAAAAAGCTTCTGCATACAGAATGAAAAAAAAACATTGTTCTAACATGGCATCATCCGTCCATCCATCCTTGCCATTCTGGTTACAAGGATTCCCTTTTCAGAATACCTACATACGATATTTATCTCTGTTCCTGAAATATTTCCTGAAAATCCTTTTTTTTCCCCCAAACCTTATGTCTTACAACTTCTGAGACTCCAATTATTCTGTAACCTTAAAATATCTTCATGTAAATTACAAGGATGAAATTGTATCAACTGGGACTTCACTGATTTTTTTTTTAAATGGGATCAGGGCTAGAAAAGAGCATATGCCTTTTCATCAATCACACTGTAGCCATCAGAGAGGCAAGCCCATCAAAGAAACAACATTCAGTACAATACAGAACTTGCCACATCCCAACTAATGAATAGTCAACTAGAAGAAGATCATGGACAATTGTTTTTATACATGGCAACTGTAATAAGGCTATCATAGGCACAAGGATGGAAGAATAAAAAAAGCACTCATAATGGAAGAATGGATTGTGACAATGACTGAGTTTGCAGAAATGGCTAAATTGATTTGCTTGGTTAAGATGGGAATTACAGTTACTTTTAAAGAAGACAGGACGCCCTTTATGGACACTTTGCTGAAAATGGATAAAAATAAACTGATGATTTCAGGAATTATTGATGAAAAAGGTCTGTTTATGGGAAGAAGGCAGCCATGATGTGTAATTTCAGAGGGTGAAGATAGCAATTATTAGATTTGTAACTGCTGTAGAGAAGACTAAGAAGTCACTTCTTTATATATCTTTTTCTTTTGTTATCTTGTGCGTTTTTATTTTATTTTCCCACTTTTTCTTCTGTATTTCTGCAGGGTTTTTTAAACTTATGTAAAATCTTCTTATAATAAAAAATACTTTTATAAAAGAATCTGCTTCTGTCCCTCCCTACATAATTCAATCCTCATGGGATATTCCTGTCAGGAAGTAAAATCTGCTTTGAGGAAAGGATAATTAAAGAGCGAGTGAAGAATCTTTTGCACATTTATTTCCAATCTGTCATTTCTCTTTTATGTATATCCACTGCTTTCTTTCCAGTTTCTACCCACTCTCATCAGGATGCCAGGTGCAGAATTTTTCTTGGAAAGGGAACTGCGGTAATACACATTAGACTGTAAACTCCTGAGGCAGAGACCTGAAGGCAAGGGCTTTCCTTGAATATCAAGTGCACAGATAATGTCTGTACATCAGATTCTAAACACGTGGTTTAGGATTAGTATATCATGAAACTGGTTGGGAATCATAGAGCTCTAACCCAGCACATTTGGCAATTACAGGCAGAGGTTTAAAAAAAATCAAGATGGCGGAAGCTCTATTAAATTTTACCTGCATGGTGACACAGATTAAAAACAACAAGCAGAGCTTCAATGGCATCATTGTGGCCTCCATCTTCTCTTTTTTGGACCACACACTGTAGACACCCCTCATTACATGTTAGGAATGCCAAAAAGACAAGAGAGCCAACCAGACAGAGCCAGAATTTGAGGGAATCTGAAGTGAAAAAAGTGGAAAGCTCTCACTTGTGATTTTAGTTTTCAGGAGGATATTAGCAAATTTTTCTGGTAGCTTCTACTTCTACAAGATCTTTGAGGCTTGCAACCACAGTTAGATGTCAATTTCAAATGTCTCAGAAGGATGCTATATCATAAATTAGCAGTTATCAATGGTATGTGTAGAATGGGGGAGCTGCCTTGAAGTATACAATTGCCCCCATCCATTGCTTGGAATGTTATATTGTAAGATTTACAAATTTGGGGGAGAGGGACAAGGGACACAGGAGTAATAGTGACTTGTGAACAGTGATTCTGCGCCACTCCCAATGTTTTCAATGAATGAATGCATGCATGTGTTCCTCTACATGTATATATAATGAAATGGTTATGTGGGAATGAACTGAGGAGCTTAGGTAATCAGTCATTGTCTAAGTAATGTCAAGCTTGGTTTGGTCTTTGACTTGTTACACAAAATAATGGAAGAAACAGTGAAGATTGCAAACCTTTCTCAAAGGATTAAATGATATGTAGAAAATGGTCAGTTGATTCAAGAGCAGAAACAGAAATCCAAGTTTCTATTATCTTTGGTCAGCCATCATTGTCCATCCACACTCTAGTCATGAAGAGTCCTTAGTAGGACTCCATAGTTTATTTCCTAAGATACACCCACAATATTAAGAGACATGAAAGGAGCCTCTCCGACGATTGCATTACTTTTGGCAATCAGGCAACCCAGGCAACGGTTTTGTCACCAGAAAATCCTTTCATTCCAGAAACATCCTTTGGTTAGCTTTGTACGTGCTTCTGACACAAATACTGATAAATCCACAATATTATCATGGAACAGGTCTACCCTATAAGTGGCATTCTGAATTTTCAACCACTTCTTTTCCAGTTTTGGTTTCCTATCCTTTTAAGACCTTCTTTCCTTCCTTTTATATATTGCTGGCACGATGAGTAGTAATTCTAGGACACATTTCACAAGCTGTGGCTCTTCTACTGTGTAGAATGCAATTCTGTCTTTCTGAGACAAATTTTAGAAGCCATATAAAAAGTTAACAAGTAACCTTTGGACTCTGATGTCCAGCTCAGGTGCTAGTTCCTGCAGAGTAGAAAATTTACATGCAAATCCAATTTATTTTCAATAATCATATAATTGAATTTGCAGGCCTTTAAACCTCAGCAGGTATAAAATTAGTACTAACTTCCCCCATCAGAAAATGTTGCTCCTCAACATTTTTTTGCTGTTCCATGACTAATATTGAAAGAGGAAGAAAGATGTCTGCACTAACATTCTCCATATTCTACAGCCAAAAATCAAAAGTTATTCGTGCTCACATTTTGGGTTTCTTTTCCCCACCCTAATTTATTCTACTTGAAAATCAACTGGAACAGAAGGAGATGCAGTTTGAGTGTTGGGGGAGATGGCGGAAGAAATATGCATTCATGCCTAAGAGAAATAATGAAATGAACATACAGAGGGAGAAAGAGCAGTGTAGGTGGTTTGTCATTGTGATTATAGGTAACCTTGTAAAGCTTTCCCATTTCTAAGCTTTGTCAAACAGTAGCCTCAAGCTCTCTAGATTTTCTCACTTGGAAATATAAACTTGGAGCACAGTAATGATTAGAGAGAATCAAGCTGAACACCATGAAGTCATTTTTGGTCTTCCCAAAAATAAAGATGGATTTAATTATTTATTACACCTATTGCAAAAGAGTATGTACTAGATGGCAAATCAGATATGAATATTATAAACTAGAGGTTCTAGCTGTTCTATTGCTGTATATTTTCACTGGTATAATCTTTAAAAAAAACTGAAATGAGGGAAGGTTGAATTTTTACTTCTGAGATGCATAGCCCAAGGCAAGTTACCACAGCCTTGGGTTCTTCTATCATAAAAGAGCAATAACATGATTCAAACTGAAAGCAATAATGCACTTTCACACTCCTAAATGATATTTGCACAACACAGGGGATATGGCTGTATACTGAAGATTAAACATTTTAATTGAGGATAAATCTAGCCCTGTTTCTTAGCAGTAACAATAGTGCTTAGACTTGTATACCGCTTCACAGTGCTTTTCATCCTTCTCTAAGTGGTTTACAAAGTCAGCATATTGCCCCCAACAATCTGGGTCCTCATTTTACCTTCCTTGGAAGGATAGAAGGCTGAGTCAACCTTGAGCTGGTGAGAATCGAACTGCTGGTAGTGGGCAAAGTCAGCCTGCAATACTGCGATCTAACCACTATGCCATCATGGCTAACTAAATATATGAGTTCAGCATTAGTTGCTGGGGTAGATTACTGGATCCTGTTTCTCTCATACAGAGACTTTGCTTATGAGATTTACAGAGGTAAATCTCATTTACTGGCAACTGCCGGGCTAAATGAACTTTTAGCCTGACCCAGAATAGAAATGTATATTATTCTTTTTTCATACTGTTTCCATGATTTTGATTTCAATTTTTAATGATTTTTGTGTTTTTGCACTGAGAGAACAAAGACTGTGATAAAAGATCACTGCATAATGCACCATCCCTCAGCTTCAGTAGGGAACAACTGAAGCCAAAGTAGATGTTATGGAAACAGCCAGTTTGTTTGCTCAGTCTAAAAATGGAATGAAAACACTAGTTTTATAGCAAAAACATTGCACAGGTGAGAAGAGGCGATTCTCCTTTGCACTTTACCTTCCCATGCTCCTTCATTTCTGACAATTTCTCTCCATCTTGCATCAGAGTAGGACAGACAGAAAAAACAGACAGACACACATTTGGATATAGTTTAGACATGAGTTGAGCAGACTCGGGGCTAATGTATACATTCATGAAAGCAAAAATAAAATATTTTGCCCTGACTCTTAATATTTATCAGTATTTTACCTCAGATTAGTGCTAAATATTGAGGTTATTGACTGACAAAATGAGCTAGATTTGCAGCCATGTGACAATGAATCCAAGGCAAAAGCAGAGAAAAACTGTCCTATGGATAACCAATTGTAAGTTCTTTGTGTGTGGGCCTGAGGCCACCCCATCCTTCAATCAGCACACTAAAGTTGACTAAAGGAGATCAGAAAATCAAGCCAGTTAATCCTGGAACTCAACTTGTCCAGCTTCAATTTTATTCCAAAGGAACAATACGTTATATCATGTGTCTTCTGCTTCACTGTCAAAAACATGCCCTTCCTTTAGACTGCTTTTCAATATCTTTGGGTGAAGATGCTCCCTGGAGAACAGTTACTTGACCTCTATTCTGTGCCTGGAATATTTAGAGGAAATTGGCAGAAGAGAGGGTTGATGCTTATATATACATCACTGACCTGAATTTTACAGGCAGTGGGGAACAGTAGAAATGAAAAGGAGTAAATCAGAGCTTTGAGATGAACAATGTGGCGCCATTACCTTCATTGATTGTCTTTCAGCACTGAATCAGTGTTAAGATTCAGTGCTGAAGTGGGAAGAAAATGCTCAGGAACTTCAGCATATAGTCCCTTCCACAAACACTCCTAAATAAGCAATGAATCTCTCTCCTTTATGACCCTGTCGGAATGGCCTGCAAAGGCAGACAAATCATTCATATACAGGTAGTCCTCGACTTACAACCACAATTGAGCCCAATATTTCTGTTGCTAACTGAGATATTTGTTAAATGGAGTTTCCCCCCATTTTATGACTTTTCTTGCTACAGTTGTTTAGTGAATCACTTATGCTGTTACGTTAGTAACATGGTTGTTAACTGAATCTGGTTTCCCCTTTGACTTTAATTGTCAGAAGATCTTAACCCTAAGACACTGCAACTATCATAAATATGAGTCAGTTACCAAGTGATTGAATTTTATCACATGGCCATACGGATGCTGCAATGGTTGTAAGTGTGAAAAACGGTCATGAGTCACTTTTTTCAGTGCCATTGTAACTTCAAATGGTCACTGAATGAACTGTTGTAAGTCACGGACTACCTGTATTAAGCAGATCAAAATCAACAATGAATTTTAAAAAATAGGGTCAAGTCAAGAATAAAGTAAAGAAACAAAGTACAATCTACTGTATGTACTAAACTGGGAGGTCAAATAGAATAGAATTCCTTATTGGCCAAGTGTGATTGGACACACAAGGAATTTGTTTTGGTGCATATGCTCTCCGTGTTCATATAAAGAAAAGATATGTAAGTCAAGAGTCATAGGTATAACACTTAGTAGTAATCAGGGCTTTTTTTCGGCGCTGAAAGGTGCCGGAACGCGCCCCCCCATCGCGCTAAAACCCGGAAGTGGTAGCGCGCGTTTGGTTGGGACGGAGCTCCGGCTCAAAAAAAGCCCTGGTAGTAGTCGTAGGGTACAAATAAGCAATCACATCATACTAGGAAACACAATAATCAGTGTTGTGTCATCTGCAAACTTCAGTATTTTAACAGATGGATTGTTTGAGATGCAGTCATTGGTATATAGGGAGAAGAAATCTGTATTAAAACCACTTAGAAGTGCTGAAGCAGCTGCTTCTTTCAGAAGTTTTGGTACAATTGTTTGGAAGGTATCCTGGTACAGTAATTTGGTATGTATCCTTGTACATAAACTACACTACTGCTACCATTGTCAGCAAAGCATATTTGCTCTGTATTTTTATTGTATTTGTTTCATTGTTTATTTAAAAGATTTGCAAGGTCACCCAGTTTAGAGCATAATTTTGGGCGGCTCACAGCAGCACATATGTACATACATGCAGAGACAAACTGAGAAACCACTCAATGCAGATACACTGAACTTTCTGTGGGAAATACATACATAAATACAGTTTATACAGAGAGGGGAAGAACATCGTAAATTTGCAGGCTGCAGCCAATAAGCTAAAACGCTGGGCAGCAAATAGCCTTACCTGGGAGGCTGTCGGTGCTTTGAAATCAAACTGGGATTCCTGTTTTGTCTTTGCATTGTTTCTATTAAAATTAATAACGGAAAGAAGGAGAGAGAAAAAGATCAGATTTATGGGAGTGAAGATACGTAGGAAATACTGAATGGACATGACAGCCCAGCCACTCTAAGGGAGGGGGACATTAAACTAACCTGTTCTCCTGTGGCATTTGTTGAGGAGTATGTGTAGTTGTAATTGTAGCAATTTTTTCTGCGTTGGTCAATAACGTTGCATTGGAAGATTCTGCAAAATAAAACAATGCCTTTAGTGCATCAGATTATTCCTGTAATTAGGATATGCGCACAGCTTCTTGTTCGCTGAGGTAACCCTTCTGAAGTTATCAAGTACATTTCTCAACACTATTCATGAGGGATTTGCTCAGATCTAGTTCAGATTTCGGAAATCCAATAACAGAAAACATACTACTGTACAGAAGTATTTATTTAACAACACACCCGTGAACACACTGCCTACAAATCTTTACTATGAGGGAAAGGAGCAAAGAAAAAACCCCAGCGCAATTATGAAAATCACAAGAACAATTTCTGTTCTCTCACAGTAGCTGTGAATGATGGCGTGGAATATCAAATCAAGGCTACAGACTGTATAATTCTCCCCTACTTTTCTTCCCTACTTAAATTTTACCCTACCATTTAAAAGCCCTCTTATTTTCATGAAATGATTTCAGTACAGTTTAATATCCTTTTGCTTCCCAAGATTCTAACAATTTCCCAGGTTTTTTCCCTTTATCCTCCATGACCTTGGATTCATTTGCCAACGCTATCGTTTAGTCCAAGAGCTTACAGTGACCTATAATGTTTTTTAGCTGCCCTTGTTGTGATAATCACATCAGATATTGGATTGATTTTGATAAAATCACATAGGTCACAGTGACCAATCTGATTAAATCAAAGAAGGGGCAATGAAGGCATAGAAATAAATAAGTAGAAAATTCAGTATTAGTCGGTGGTATTCCTAAACCAAAATATTTGTTTATTTTTCAATTGCTCATCATTAATTGGGTAAATAATGTGCAAAATAAATACGTAAATAAATGAATTATTAACCAATCCTATTCACAAGCTTCTTAATGCCCATTTCATGCTGAGTGTTTGGATAAAAACATATTCCGTGAATAGACCTTTAATAAATACCATATCTATAACTCAGTGGCAAGCAAAGTAAGCTAACCTTCAGATAGGCTAGAAACTTCTATAATTTCTTGTCATTATTAATTCTCGCTATAATCTGAAGGAAATTAGTCCAAAACATCAGAAGAGCACCAGACTAACTATTCCTCAACCCTAAACTGATTCAACTGCATAATTACTGATTCAATTCTACAGTTCAAATAGAAACTATATATATTTTAGGCAAAGTGTTTTTTGGTTCCTGTCTGCAATTTAACCTGGCATTTAAACCTCAAAGATGTTGTAACATAAAAGTACCCAACACCTGCCATCAACGCATTATAGAAAATTAGAACTAAACTTCCTAAATTATCTTAAGAATGTTTGTTTATCATTTTTTTTCCACAAGTGAATGCCTTAAATTTTTTTCAAATAACAAAAACACCTTTCTGAAGAGTTGAGGGCTTCATGAAAACACAACTGTAATTCTAAAATATAGAAAACAAATAAAAGTTTTAAAGGTCCTTCACATGGAACAATAAGCTAGAAATTCTTACAATGTTTTACAAAGTTGTATATGGAATGTAAATAGCTATGTCTGGTCTTTCACACTTGTACAGCAAAATTTTCAAGGCTTTCATAAACGAACAAACATAAATAATCACAGTCAAATAGATTCATAACTGAAACAACCTACACAACGATTAATTTACAAACTGTTAACACAGCTTAATGCTCCTGAGATTTGATAATGCACTGTTCCCAACCCATCTGGATGTGTTAGATATACACAATGATCAATCATCATTAGCTTTTGGCCAAGTCATCTGGAGATTTCAAGAGTGGAGAAGACTTTTCTAGTGCACTCTTTAAATTCCATCAAGAAAGTCTTTCTTATATCATTATTCAGATATCAAGCTGAGTAGCCAACACATCAAATTGTTCAAGAGACTGAAATATAGCTTTGAGTTTTATTCTCCAAGAGCTTTGCATTGTTCCCTCACAAAGAATTCTACACTAACTGGATGGATCACACAGAAAAAACTTTCGAGTTCCAACATTATGTGTCTCACAATGGCCATTCAGAAGCCTGTGGGAAGCCTATAGAGAAGGCCAAAAACAAAATGATATATATAAAAAAGAAAGACGACAGGAGGGGTTTTTTTGACATACAGTAGTGTTAAGATAACATTTATCTCAAATAATATACACTGGTATTATCTCTACGGTTTCCAATTCTAACATAGTCACTCTATCAAATGTATATCCTTATTGCAATGCAGTTCCCATTGGTGAGATTCTAGATTAGTGCCAATGATGTTGTTGATTTCTATCACAATGGGGCTTTCGCGAAATAGTCACAGAGAGTAGCAAAAACCCAGACTACAGTCTATTTATTAACTGCACTGTAAATAACTAAATCACCTTCTTTCAAATAGGAGAACCGTGCAAATATTCAAAGGGGTGATTTTCTTCAACAGAGCTCCAAGCAAAGCCCTTCTGTGAAGGTGCTTCGTGATGCTTTAATTTCAGTCTGCTTGGAAAGCTTTCAGTCAGTACCATGAAGATGAATTGTTCATGGCTTTCAACCTGCTTGCCAAAAGCTTTGGAAATGCTGCTGAAGAAGACACACATCAGCTTTTGTGAGTACTATGAAGGATGTGCTGTCTTCCTCCCCTGGCATGCCTCACTCCAAGCTTTGGTGAGCCATACTGGAGAACATCCATCTCAATCATGATCAGGCTGTGGTTCAAAGAATCTTCTGCCCAAATGCAGTGTCTGTACAGAAGCTTCTTCTGGCTTTGGGAAATGACAGGCAGGAGACAGGGAGAAGATGTGACGCCATATAAAACACTTCAGTGAAATAAATATTTACTTGGATGAAAATAACCATATGTTATCAAGATTTCTATCCCGCCCCATCTCCACAAGGGACTCGGGGCGGGTAACAACAGAGATAAAAACATAAAATACAT
>JAOYMU010000283.1:21898738-21911303 GCA_025802295.1 Psammodynastes pulverulentus
ATGAATGCAGATTTTGACCCCTCTCTCATTTTAACCCAATGCTCTTGCCACTATACAGCATTGTCCTAATTCTCCGTGCTGCAACATGGTTGAGATCTCAAAAGTCAGACAGGATCGTGGGAAACTAGTCCAGTTTTTCCCCTAAAACTGCCATAGAGCAAGATAGCCAGGGGAATAAGCCTCAGATAATTGTTAACTATAGACTTCGATGTTGAGTTCCAGCCTTGAAACTAGAATGAGTGCCTCCTCAAAAAAAATATTGCCAGCTTAAATCCTCCAATGAGTAGAGCCATTCATTGAAGCTTAACCCACTGCCTGTTGAGAAGAAGGGCATTTCTTCATGAAGCATTTTTAATGTGCACAATAATTCACGTTCATATTTTGTTCTCTGTCACAGTGTTCATGCAAAATAGGTGTCCATCGTTTTATTTTATTCATAGAAGAGTTACAGGACTCAAAATGCAGAAAAAAATGAAAGAACCAAACTATTCTTTCTTAAACTCAAAACATAAATTTATCACTCTGTCCACAGGAGCACTTCACATTCGGTATGTTTATTTATTTAAGTTCAGTCATTGCAAGTCTCAGGAGAGATGGAAAACACCACAGATGTAACCATTGCAATATTTCTCCTTCAAGGTCATTGCAAATGAAATTAATTTTAAAAACAGAAAATAAATCACAGAAAACCCCATTTCAGTCATCAATAAAAAGAATATTCATTTCATTATTACTGCCGTGGAATTATTAAACAGAAAGCACACCCTGGTTTTTGCTGGCAGCCAGAAAGCCAAGATGCTTCTAGGAATACTTTTTTTGCATAACTGCCCTACCCTACATGGAATGTTAAATGGGATTATAGGAGGGGGGTAGAGATGACTATTTCAATTATTCTCCATCCTTACTTTTGTACTTTTTCTTCTCACACACAAATGCATGCACGCATCTAAGGAAATACTGGATAGCTGTGCAATGCATTTTGATGGGAGCTTCTAGGAAATTCTATCTGTAAATAATCTAAGAGTCACAGCGTCCTTGGTGCTCTCTGAGCTCGGTTGTTTGCTTTCAGACATTTCATTACCTGACTAGGTAAATGTCTGCAAGCAAACAACCAAGCTCAGAGAGTGCCAAAGATTTCACAGCTCAACCCTGAACTATATACTGTATATTATCTTCTATTGAATCCAAGAGTCTGTCAGGATCCTTGTTTCCAAGGAAAACCTGTATGGCAGCTAAGAGATCAACTTGCTCTATCCATCAGTTAACCCAATCCTTGCTCTCTCTCTCCTTTTCTTTGTCCCTCTTCCCTCTTCCTTCCTTCCTTCTTCTTTTGATATTATATGTATTTGATAGGGAATTACCATCTATTTAGCATTTAACAATTTTCAGATCATTTATATGCATTAAGCAATATAAATAATATTAAGAATGCTAACAAAAATCTTCAAGAACTCTTCTACAATTCCATGTTTCTCAGGAAATGTCCCAGCTCTATTAAGTTACATCTTTGCATGAAAACCCATTTAGTATTCACTGGTAAATGCCAGTGTAGTTAGGACCAAGTTATTATGGCCTGTAATTCATCAACACTTATCTCGTAATAAATGTATAGTTTTTAAATTATTGCAAGCCTTTTTGTTGTTTTTTGTGCATTAAGAGTAGCAAGTCAGTGGTTTGTAATATGAAGGTAACCTTTTGTCTATAGCACTTTAGCTTATAATTAGAAACCATTTCTAGATAATAAAATGCTACTTTCTGGCAAGGCACATACATCACAAGACTCAATAGTTTCTTTGTATTGAATACAGAGACCCATAAACTAATGTTATTTTGACAATGAAACCATCTCTCTAAAAAAATGTAGAAAGTATTTCATGAAAGTGGAAGATGCATTTCTTTAAAAAACATTCTTAGTATTAATTCAGGTTAACCTTCCCAAACTGGTACTGATACAACAAGAGATTCAACTAGTGTTAAATCAGAGCAAACTTCTGGTTTGAAGCAACTCTCTCAACATGGCTTGTGTGATCTGCTGTCGTTGGGGTGGGAGGTGGGGAGGTAATTTTATTATTTTAATTTATTTAATTTTTATAAATTTTATAGCATGTAGTTTTATATTATTGTAAGCTGCCTTGAGTCACCTTGGGCGAATAAGTGGCAATATAAATCTATTTAATAAATAAATAATAAACTCTCAAGAAAATTCTTTCTGGTGAAGCTTCAGTATGGCAACAGTGATGATCGCAAGAAGCAGCAGTGCTCCAGGGACGCCCAATTTTAGTATCTCACAATGACTTAATTTAAGATTGTGTTGAGAGTTTTCAAAATGGGTTCATCCACATAGTCCACTTGTCATAGCATGAAGATATCCCACCATATCTTTGCAGAAAAAAATGTCACAATATAATATCCATGTCAGGTTTCCATTTTATCATCAGCCTATTCCGCAGACAGTTTGTAGTCAGTTGTGTTTTGATATATGAGGGGTGTTTTCCTTCTTATCCCAAAATTGTCTATGTAAACAATCTAGGGCACATTTAGGAGGAGCCTTGGGACAGTGTAGTATAGATTGACAAACAGCTCATCTCTAGTTGGCTCAGCATGTCTTTTGAGTGTCTACGGAGATTCTCAGCCATCCAGGTCATGGTTATCCCAAAGTGTTTTTTCAAGAGGCAACTGGATTTTCTGGTTTTTCTTTAAAGACATTTCGCTTCCGAGAAATGAAGAAAAAGCTTCTGGATGAGAAGGGAAATGTCTTCAAAGAAAAACCAAAAAGTCCAGTTGCTTCTCGAAAAAGTACCTTTGGGACATGTCTTTTGAGGGATCAACCCTTGCTATCTAGTCTCTATGATGGATATTCAGTGTTATTTGGGCTACAAGTAAGTCCAGATCCTTGGACTGAAGTTGAATTATATGTTGGTTTATATGTTGAACTTTGAACAAACTTGTTTTATATGTTGCATTTTCAAAAGAATGTTTACCTATTGGCATACACTTTCTAAGAATAAGTGTTTCTTTATCAGGCACCAATCTCTTTTCCTAACAATGTTACAAATGTACAGACAGCAGAACAACACAACCCCATTCCAGATATGTGTTAAAATGGGGAAAGCACAATTTATGCTAATATAATTGTTCCCTGGCTCCAGAAAGAGAAAAGAAGTAGTTGCATGGTAGTCCTCAAACCAAGTTACAAAGAGCCTAGGCCAGATGCAGCAGTGTATCGTACTGAGTACTAGAAGACCAGTAGCTAGCAAGGATGAGATGTTTTAGCAAGCCCTACCCAGATGTTAAATTTCTCAACCCTGACAACTTTAAGATGTATGGACTTCAACTCCCAGAATTCCCCAGCCACCATGGAATAGAAATTGAACTCCACAGATCTTAAACTTGCCAACACTGAGGAACTGTGATAGAGGATTGTTTAAAAATTATCCAAAAATCTTCTGCAAAATGCTTGCATTCTGTAGCAACCCAGTTAATGTGAAGGGGGGAAATTGTTTGAAGAACTTTTGAAAGTAAATATAGTGTTGTGGGACTTCCCAGGACAGGGCTTAGAAGAGAGAACATCAAATTCTAATCCTTGCTCTGTTATGTAGCTTGTCATTGTTTAGGATGCATCCTTCCTTCCAAGTCTTACACCATGAAGATATCATGAGGAAAAATACTGCTAAATTACTTTATGTATGTTCCATCCCTAATATGGTTTAAAGCAATTAATTCTAAAATACAGATCTATAATGAAATATAGAATAAATATGAAGAAAGAAGTAATATGCTGTAAATTAAGACTATTTGAGTGGGAAAATCTACATAAAGCCAAATTTCTATCTTAATAAAAACAGTGTCTGTTGGGAGAAAGGCAACATGAATTGAACCAGTCCATACTCTTTTGAAGAGGAATTCATATTGTAGTGGAGAAGCACCTCGGAGAAGGCCAGTGGTGGTATGCTACCAGTTCGAGCGAACCGATAGTAAAAAAACCCTACTGGATGACCAAACCAGTTCCTCCAACGATCAGCTGAGAGGATAAAAGAAGAGCAAAGCAGATGGGAGGGTCATTCCTACACTTCACTCTTCTTTATCCTCACAGCTGATTGGAGTGGCGCGCGTTAGGGGCATGCTCACAATATCACCGAACCGGTGGTAGCATCAGTAGGAAACCACCCCTGAAGAAGGTCCTCACTTGTATTCCTACCAATCATGCCTTAAGTGCCCATGGCAACTTTAAGTTGAGTGGGCTGTATGTCCCAGAATTCTCTAGCTAGCATCCTGGAGATATAAGATGCCAGACAGAGAGAGAGGCTGCTCTATATATTAGGCCCCTGTTGATTGTACATAGTGGTAATGAACAATCTGTTTTCAAAAGGAAGGCTTCATTATCTCTTTGTTGGCCCTGACCTTGTTGGCCTTCTGGAAGAGTCTGGACATATAGCTTTGTCATCCAAGAATCCTATGAACCTGGATATTGTACTTTTGGGGAAAATGAATGGTGCTCTCTCTTGCTGACTATGAATTTAATAGTTGTATTGTTTTAATGATTTTTGTAGTTATTTGGGGGTGGGGGTTGATTTACTGGATGTTTAATTTTGTAAGCTTCCCAGCATCATGTTAGCAAGGGGAGCAGCTATACAAATTTAATAAATAAATATCTTTGCCTCTAAGCTGATCCAATTCAAGAGTTTTTCATAAGATTGCAACTTTATTAGAAAAGGCTGTAAGTAAATGAACTTATTTAAAAGCAAATATTTCTGAGAGAAGAGAGAAATTAAAAATGTAACAACTGAAATGAATGTCACACAGCTAACACCAGAATAAATGAAGACTATCCAAATGTTGATAAACATCAATGTTCTACTTCATGCTGATAAACAGGTTGTGAATGCCCAACAGTAAATCTATGAATAAAAATAAATCCTCCCTTTATAGACATATGAAAATGTTTTTGCATTTATCCTTAGGTAATCATCACAGATCATCAAATCCTTGAGTTTGAGGACTTTTTCTGGGATTTTCAGCATTTAAATCACAATGTTGACCAAACTTCAAACATTCCACAAAACAAGCCACTTATACATTACAAGACAATCCATTGACTGCAAATTGACAACAGCCACTGACTGGTTTTATGTTATCTGGTGTACTGGACTGTAAGTTCCATAATTCCCAAACAGCAAGGGCAATACTTGGAGATTCTAGAAATGGTACAGCAATATAGAGGGCATCATTTAAGGTGTTCTGGGAGAGACCTACAGAACAATTATTCCAAAAGGGAAAAAAAAAGTGTTTCCCACAATCCTAAAAATCAACAAAAATTAGTATAAGGTCCCTTTTTTGGTCACCGCTGCCCTTCAAGCAAACCAGGGCAGAAGAATTTCTAGTCTTGTTCTTCCTTCTTTTTCCCAAGAAACTATAATATCCCCACCACAACCTCTGTCTCCTTCAGTTTCATCATCTGGTTTTCCTGCTAGGTGACTTGAGTGGGGCATGAAAAGACCAGGAGAGCTCTTGTTTAAAAATGCATGCTGCATGCAAATAAGGCTGGCTTAAAAATATTAGCACTGTTGTCAAGCTGCACTTTTCCTAGACTTGCCAGGAGGGGCCGTGCCTTGAAAACCATTTAGCCCAAGTGCTGAAAGATGATATCATGATACCTGGGGCAAATGGGGCATTTTTGCCTCCATGGCTAATCCTTTCTAGCGTGGATCAAATGTTTTGGCTAATGTAACCCATTGCAGATATATCTGAAGCCTGTATATCAAATGAAACACACTCATGTGTGCCTCTTAATCTGCACCCACACTTCTCTGCTTCTCCCTTCTCTCTGCTCAAATCCACAGATCCTCAAAACTTACTGGGTAGAAGATTAAATATAGTTTTATTGCGGGATTATAGGATTTTCTGGACCATACACCTGGGCACATAAATACAACAGACAGCAATCACAGCTCCGGAGATGGATGGCTTGAATCCTCCATGCTCTGCTCCTGGCCATCCATGATGAAAATCTATGCAATTGCTGCTCCTCTTTTACACACACACACACACACACACACACACGCGCGCGTCTTGTGTGCACACATATCCACGGCAACCTAGAGAGATGTGTGCCACAGCAGTACTCAACAGTCAACTGCTACACTGTTTCCACTAATATCTGCCCTGTGTGGCTTCTTCTCTCCATCCAGTTCTTTGGGTTCTCCTTGAGCAGCTTTGTGCTTTGAGCTGCTGCTGCTGCTTAAATACAAAATGGACAAATCCACCTGTTCTCTCTCACACACACCAGCACACCCAGACATCATGCAGGGTCAATTCCCTCGAAACTTGCATGCTCTTGTGCAGGACTCCAGTGTGATGCTCCTGTAGAAAAGGCCGGTTGTATTCAGTGTGGAAACGAGGCATCAGCATTTCATTTACATTTAATTTGGGTATACAAGCGGGCAGGCAAGAAGGGCATTTTAATGCACGTAGCCAAGCCGCCCAAGGTTTTCCCAACCCCGAGGTACCAGGAGACGCATAGACCCTCCGCCCAAAAAAAGCCCAAGACCAGCCTTCCCGGGCTCCGCAAAGCGCTCCTGCCAAAGTTTCCTGGGATGACACAGAAGCGGAGGCAGGAGGCTGCGGGGATGGGCTTCGCTTCCTCCTCCTCCTCCTCCTCCTCCTGTTGCCGCCGCCACAACCGTGCTTGCAAATTAAAAAAAAAATGAAAAACTACTCCTCCCCTCCTGCTGCTAATGCTCTTGCAGAGACCGGGATAAGAAAGCGAGCCAAGGAGAGCTGCGCCCAGCAGGCTTGAAGATCCATCCGGAACTCCATGCCTGAGAAAGCAAGGGAACCGCTCGGCTTGCCCGCATCCCGGCAGATCTCGCCTTCCTCCTTTTCCTCCAATCCTCCCTCCCGCAAGCTCGACTTTTCTCTCGCCTGGATCGCGCCCGCGAACCTTCCGCCTACCCTCCCTATTTTGTTCCTCCCAGCATTTCTAGGTAGGCAGGCAGGGGATTAGGGCAGGGGACAGGCAGGAGGAGGGGGGTAAAGCGTCGATCCTTTTCTCCCTCCACCCCCTTCCGCCCACTCCCCGAGCTTTACAAAAGGCAACACACGCACACGCTCGCCGATACGAGTTGGGACGGCTGCCTTTCCAGCCTCGCGCCGAGACCCCGCTTCAAGGGACCCCGGCCGCCTACCTGCTTCTCCGCAAGCGACGCTTCCCCCAAGTTCAGGCTTGGCATCCCAACGAGAGATCGAGGAGGAGGAGGGAGGAGGAGGAGGAGGACCACTCTTCATTCAAATTCCTGCCGTTCGCCGAGGGGAGGACTCGAAACGAGAGAGAAACACGCTGTGCGCGCGCCTGCGTACCTCTGCGTGCGTGCGTGTATTTCTCTCTCTGTGTGTATGTGAGTGTAAGGCGCGCGCACACACACCCTTCTTCTCTGAAATGGTGCCCGCCTTCGGTTTATCCCTCCCCACACACAACCCGCCGAGGGTTTAAAGCCGCCGGTCGCCTTAAAGTACAATTCCACTGCGGGGCAATGGGAGATTTCACCGCGGGGAAGCCCCGGCAAGCTTTGGGCAGCCAGCAGAGGTTGCGGGCTGGTGCTGGAGAGAACCGGCGGAAGAAGCCGGGCTTTGCAGTCGCTACCGCAGCCGCGTCACTGGGAATGGATAAAGAGCGGGCGGGACGTGCCTGGAGAGTGATCTCGGAGGCCGGGCGGTGGCAGGTCGAAGGGACGACGCGGGTCGCCTCCTCGCCTCTCCAGGTGGGGTTGTGTGGGGCCCGATTCGGGTGCTCCCGTGGCTGGAGATCTCCACGCTCCCTGTACGCGAATGACGCCTACACACATACAGACGCCTCCACGCACACACTTTCACAGGGGCTGGGAAACAGCCGCACGCCTGCGTGCACACGCAACAGCTGGTTATTGTTATCCATGTGCCCGGTGCAAGGAATGGCAGCGCCGAAGCTCCGAGATCAGCAGCATGGGATGGGAAGGGAGGAGAAAGAGGAACTGGGGGGGGGGCGTGAGGCAGGGCGCGCCAGAAGTCGCAACTGCAGAGCAGGTATTCCTCGCCGCTCCCCATCCGTTCTCCTTTGCTCCATTTGCCCACCCAAAACCTAGCAGCTGCCTGGAAAGTCCCAATGGGTGTACACGCGGCCGAACACTAGCTGCCGGCGCCGACCCGCGTCCCTGACAACAGCTGGGAAGAAGCATGGAGAGGTGTGCGGGGAGAAGAAAGACAGCAATTTTCCAGATGTTAATGCAGCAACTGGAAAATTAACCCCGTGACTTTATGTAACCTTATGCCTACGCAGTCCAGCAGCAGGAGCTGCCAGGAAACCATCTTTTCCGTGCGCACAACATCAGCAACAATGCTCAGCATCAGTTACCACCCCAAAGGCTTTGTGCATTGCATGCCCCACACGGTCATTTAAGGAGCAGTTTGCAGGACAGCTGCTGAGCAACTCCCTCCTGTATAGCCAGAGCACATGCCTGTGCAAGCCACAGTTACCGTACTGACACCTTTGATCACAGCTGTGAAACCTTCCTCCATGAGAGAAAAAATATAGCTGCCAAAAGAAATAGCTGTATCTTGCCTGCAGCCCTACAGATACATCCATCTAAAAGCTGTTTAACTCCCTCTAAACATAGGTAAATGTAGGGATGTGAAGGCGATAGGCTTTGACATCCTCTGAAAATAATCTTGCACCTAAGCAACAGGTAATGAATCTTTTTTTATATAGGCTTCTCCAACTGCTAGGTACCAACATTCTTTACAACAACTCTCACCAGCTGAATACACATCCCTGCAGGAAGCATCCTTAATGACTGTAGGCCACAGGCAGTGGCTAGGAATCTTCCAAAGATGAGCATAGAGATGGCTAAGTGGGAAACATCCCCCAAGGTCACATAACGCATCGATAGAATGAAAGAGCACCTTCTATACAACAAGACCAGAAACTACAAGTGATTCAGATGCATGCCTATAGCAGTTGCAAGAAAGCTGCTAAGAGACACCCATCACATAATCAAAAACAATTGGGAAGGTACATCAAAGCTCAAACATTCCAGCTGCTGTCAAAAGCTACTTGTTACTTCATTTACATTTTCCCAGCAGATGTCTATCATTAATAGTTATACAGCAGGCACAACAGTTATACAAGAAGTACATTAAAAACACTTTGGCATGAAATATAGGCATTGGGAAGCTGCGTTTTTGAAATGTGATGTTACAAAACATGGGTTTGGGTGTTACAAAGCATCCAGGTGTTATGGGAAAACAGTGTAGCAATTCTAATCTACATCACTCGTAACTTGTTCTGACAGAGTCTCAGCGAACAGCTATTGGAAAATCAGTTACCTAAATCATTCTAACCATGTTAGTATTTTATCACAGTTCCTCTTATCCAAAAAAAAAGTCCTGGATGATGAATCTTAAGGGAGCAGAAAATGATCTGGTTCTGGTGGAACTCTATGCCTATCTCAAAACTTCCATTCCCTGGATTTTGTGGAAATAAGGGATTGTTAAAATAATTTCAGAAAGGGCTACAATCAAATTGTGGTAGAACCAAAAGCACTGAAATATGCCTATTGGCTTCTCAAATATGCTTTCTTCTGTTCATTGTATACACTGCATTCCCAACCCACAGGCCAGCCCCCAGCAGTTAACAGTACACTCAATAAATAATTATCATAGCCAGGATTTTTTTTAAAAAAAGAAACAAAATAAAATGCTATCATAAAGCTATTTAAAATAATGAACAAGCAATGCAACCAAAAACAAAAATACATAAAAAATACAAGGCATGAGCAATCTAGCAGCAAATCAAGCATGGCTACTATGGAAGGAAAGGTAGAGAATTAAAAATGCTCTTTAAATTATTTGTTAAAGCACACACAAAAATAGTCAACTATACTTACTGGGGGAGGGAGTTCCAGTGTCAATACTACCAGTATCAAAAATATAAACAGTCACTAGAGCACTATTGCATCGCATACCATAAAATATCGATTCTGATAAATTTGAATGTGGAACAGCTAAAAAACAAATACAGAAACCATCAAAACTATTCATAACTCTATTATACAAGTCAGGAAATATGTTGCTTCTGCCTTCTCTTACATACATAGTCTCTCTCTTTTATACACAAAACAACTGCATATTTAGAGTCAGCCCAGTCTAACAATAGTGGACCCTGTAGCCTTACAGATGTGGTTGCTGGATATAATACCCAGGATTCCTGACTGCCGCTCAGTCGTCAAGAAATAGCAGAATAGTTTTATGACACTGGTTATTTTATCTCATTTTATTTAAGCCCCATTTCTTGGAACAGGACTATGAAGTTATGTATGTCTGCATTGGATTGTGTACACTGTGTATTCCTTCCTATCCCCAATATGTCTGCAAGTACCATTAATCACATCTAGACTGGGTAGTCAAAAAAAAAAGTAAAAACCCACAAGGGCAAACCCATTTCACATACTGTTGCCAAGAAATTTGTAATCTTGTTTGTGTATGGTCAATAAGGGGTCCGGCTCAATTCTGGATGACTTTAATTCAAATATAAAATTTATATTTTTGGAAGGTTTATTTAAAAAACATATTTTTTCCAGAAATACTTCCACAGTAAACGTCCATTATTTTAAAAAATGGATAGGCCCAGCAGTCAGGGGTTGTGACTTGTTTTCTCTGAGGAAACAAATGGGGACACTGTGCCTTTCACAGAGCTGTGGCAGGCAGAGCAATTTGATATTTATGGACTCGCTTTATCATTGATTGTTCCTGGTGGGTAAAGCTGCATGTAGCAGTTTCACAGGGAAGGTCGAAATAATCAAGATGGCTGCTGGGACCATGTGGGGTTCCAATCATTCAGTCATAGATGCCATCTTGACTTTTTTATTCTCCATTAAAGACACCTCCAGATGAACCTCGAAAATATATGGCCGTGCAGTTGATTTTGTGGACATATATCTTCTGTTCTCTAAGAAGATGACAATTTATTAACATTTTGCTGATAAAAATCAATAGGATTTAATTTAATTCGCATCTTTACGTTGCATCAATCCATAAACCAGTATGGAGAAAAACTAAAACATGTCCACATCCACTTAACTTTTTTCCCCTTCGTATATAGAGAGGAAGGGGCTGTTAGAAGAATTTGTAGCTCTGACCTAAGATATGGTGAAAAAATCTGTTTTTCCCTATATAATGTCTAGTGCCATGATGGTGAACCTACAGATGGCACACAGAGCCCTCTCTGCAGGCACGTGAGCTATCACCAGCTCACCTGCACCACACATGTGCGTGCGCCTCCCGTCAGCCAGCTGATTTTTGGCCCATTTCTGGACTTCTGGGAAGCCCGTTTTTTGCCCTCCCCAGGCTGCAGAAGCTTCCTTCAAGTCTCCTGGAGGGCAAAAATGGCCTCCCCCTTGCTCCAGATGCATGCCTGGGGGATGGGGGAATAGCGGAGGTTGCACGTGCATGCGCAGGGGGCAGGGCAGGGGGTGTTGCACACACATTGCATTGTGGATGCCAGCACACTTTCGACATGCCATGAGAAAAAGGTTTGCCATCAGTGGTCTGGTGTATAATGAATTGCTGGAACAAGCAGGTAAGGTTTTAAAAAAAATCCTCCTCAAATCCATCACATATATACCCCACACAACCAGTCTGTCCAAGGAAATAAGCCAAGCCTTTCCAGCACACATATACCTATGTTTCCCTGAAAATAAGACCTTGTCTTATATATATTTTGTCACCAAAAAGGGCCCTAGGTCTTATTTTCAGGGGATATCATCCACTGACTCACCTCACTTGCACATGTCATCCCAGGCTTCCTTTTCACTGTCAGAGGCCTTCAGGAACTTATTCTTCTGCGGCCGGCAAGGCCAGGAAGGCTGTCCTGAAGGCCTTTGCAGCTGGTAACAGAAGTCCGGATCGATCCGGAGCTCTGTTCTCGGCTTTCAGGAAAGCCTTGCCAGCCTTGCCGGCTGCAGAAGAAATGTGCCGGCAAGGCAGGTTTCGGGGTCCAACTATCTGAAGGTAAGTAGTAGGGGAGCTTCATCCCTCCATTTCCAACTTAGCTTAATTTTTACCAATGCACCCTGGAGTGGGCAGGGTCTTAATTGGGGCTTATTTTGGGGGTAGGACTTATATTGGGCATATGTGTAAAAACCCAACTAGGACTTATTTTCGGAATAGGTCGTATTTTTGGGGAAACATAGTATATAACTTACTTGTAAGAAAGCAGCTTCACCCCTCTGTTTACCAAGCCACCTTTCCTAGAAACAAACAATTGGAAAGATATATTCAGCAACTATGATAGTACCTTTTTTCTGTTTCCCATTTCATTTTCCAGGCTCATATAAGCAATTTTGTGAAAATTTCATGACACTGCTGATCTCAGGTTGTGGGTATATGTTGTATTCCTTCATTATTGAATTTCTTAATTATTTTGTTGAATAGGCATGATTCATACTACATACTAAATCAAGACCTAAAAGTCTATAGCATAGTTTAATATTTAGTGTAATGTGTATTCTCAGCCAATGAAGCATGACACTGTTTT
>JAOYMU010000283.1:22244205-22258061 GCA_025802295.1 Psammodynastes pulverulentus
TTGAGATTTTCATAAATAAACAGACAACAATAAAGAAGCAACTCTGATCAGTTCACAATGTTTCTCTGGTTCCTTGTGCCTGACATTAATGCAAGTTGGAAAACTTGGAAAAAAGTGTGTGGTTTGGGCAAAGAATTCTTCTCGATTTACATTTGCAAAGTACCTCCCATTGCCCCAACCTGGCTTTTCAAAGACGAGGGAAAGATGTTGAGGAAAGTTAAAATGTGGGGTTCCCACTAGTTGAAATGTAAAGGACAACCAAGCTAAGAGAGGTAGAATTTGGGGGGGGGGGTGGCCATTCTAGTCCTACCTCCTGACTAATAACATTTAGTCACTGACTGATTGCTTCTTTAGAGTGGACCAGTCAATATTCTCTCGTGTTTTATGCCTCTTCTGGTACTTGTTCTAGGCAACATCCTCCCAGTGACTGTGTATGACCAGCATGGTTTCCGTGTCCTCTTCCACTTTGCAAAGGACTCACTGCCTGACCGACCTGATGTACTAGTGGTGGTCATTTCTATGCTAAGCACAGCCCCTCTGCCCATTAGGAACATCATCTTTCAGTCTGCTGTCCCCAAGGTAATATTTTTATGCAAATGAAAATTTCATGTACAGTATTTTAATTGAGAACACTAGGAAGTCACCACCTATCCTCAACTTACCTAGTGTAAGTACCTAAGTAAGCACTTATCTATCTAGTACTTACTTTGCCAACAACGTCCCCTGAGTTAAGGAGAAGTCATAACTTAACTAGTGAAAGGCATGACTTGGTTTCATTCCTTGTTTTCTCTGACTTAAAAAGCTATTGCTGATTAATAGTTTAAAATGTAACATTTGTTAAAAATCTGAGGCTTTGGAGAACCACTACCAGTTACAGTGTAATAATTCTGCTTTTTTATTTGGGGTTAAGGTTTCACTTCCATACATTCAGGTTGATCTAGAGGGAGCTGATCAATATGTTGATATACTTCCATGCTGCCCTTGGTACACAGACTGCAACGGCCTGTTCCTTGAAATAATTTTGTTTAGCTAGTTAAAGATTTAAAAAAATGATTGCTTTCGTATTTCCCGTTGTCTTTTCATTGAAAGAAAAGTAATGTAATATTCGTAAAGGCTGTAAAACAAGCTTGAATTAAAATTCTTGAGAGTCATATTATTATATTAATAGAACTTCTGATGGATGTGGTTTAATTTATCAATCCAGTTCTCCCAGAAGGGAGATACAAAGCCTATAACTTTTCTAATTAAGTAATGCCATTATTTGGCTGTATGGAGGCAACTCGTGTTCTTTAATGGTTAAACCACAGAGTTGTATTGATGTGCTTTTATTTGTACAGATGATGAAAGTGAAACTGCAGCCACCTTCAGGGACAGAGCTCCCACCATTCAACCCAATAGTGCCCCCTACAGCAATCACCCAGGTCCTCCTGCTTGCAAATCCACAAAAGGTAATGTTACCTCCTTGAGAAAAATAAGTGGGGCTATGTTCTTGATCTAGAGTTGTCTTCCTCAGAAGTCCTAGTTCCTCTACTCCACTCCTTACCCACATTTGCAAATCTCAGCCATCATCCCCGAGTCCTTCTCGTTAATTGTTATACATCTTTTTCTCTGTCTAGGAGAAAGTAAGACTACGATACAAGCTGACCTTCACCATGGCAGATCAGACTTACAATGAAATGGGAGATGTGGACCAGTTCCCCCCTCCAGAATCATGGGGAAATCTCTAGTGCCACAGCCAGTGTACTGGGTCACGTTTCTAAAGATTCTGCCTCGCTTAAGACCAGAGCCTTCCCGGGATTGGCTGCTGTTCACTCTGCTTTCAGACTGCAAAGGCAGGCGCAGGAGGAGAAGAGGCAGAGAAGAACAAGAGGGGATGTCTGTCTTGGGGTCGGAGGGACAAGAATGATTGAGTTGCTCTCTGTTCTTTGATTTCTGTTCTTATTTGATTTGTCCTTTACCCTCTTCTTGTCTCACTTTTTGCTTTTCCTTCAGTGGAAAGACAGATGAGCTTTGAAGAGACACTTTAGATCTTCTTCTGTACAGCTTTCCCATCTGCTGAAGTAGTATTGGATCTTACACTTTCCCATTAATGCCACTTCTGCACAAGCAACCCTGACATGTTCAGTTCTGCGTTTTTGTTGTTGTTGTTTTTTGCTGCAGCACAAAAGCTGCAAGACAAAAGATGGGGCAAGATAAGTACCCAGTACTTTGTCACAGGAGAGCTAGCTGTCCCATTTAAAGCTTTGTGAATTAAACATCTTTAGGACTACAGGGTAGCTGTTTGTGTTTTGCTCACGAGGCCTTCATTCTCCCAAAGGCTAGACAAGGGGAAGAGTGTTGGCCTAATTTCAATGTATTGATTAACACTCCAGGAGTCAGAACCAGACTGAATTAACAGGATGGGGAACAACATTTTATAAGGGAAGTTTGTAAACTGTTTTGCTCCATGATTTGCTTTTCTTGGAAAGGAAGCAGACTATACCAATATACTGTGTGCAGAAAGCTGCAGGATCCATCTTCAGGTCCACATTGTTGTATGCAAAGCTCCTAGCTCCATCTTATATAATCCAGTCTTTGAAACCCACCAAAATATAACGGAGGAAATTGTTGAGAATGAAAGAGATATTCCCCTAAATACATTTCCCTTCAAACCATTAGCAGCTATAGCTCCCTTTTTCATTTAGATTTGGAAACATGCCATCTCTAGGGCTGCTCCGTTTATTTTCATGAGCAAAACGTCCATGGAAATGTTAGGAGTTCTCAACTGGTTTTATAATAAATTGCACTATAAAACAGATGAAATTAAGCATGGCCAGCAAAAACTAAATGGGACTGAGAAAGTGAATGACATTTTTACCCAACAGAGTTGCATACTTTCTTCGGTCAAATTGACAGGCTTTGATGAGAAATATTTCTGATTAGATTCTGCTATGATTGGATACTTTTAATTTCTAGTCTCTCTTTTCAGGTTTATCTTTGCCCCTTGCTTTTTTTAGAGTTGGTTTCATTTAAGTTTTGAAGTTCGTGTATGTATACACACACACACACACACAAATCCTGCACATAGAAAGGAGCCCTAAAATAGACGGTGTGAAGTCTGGTGTATTAATGAGAAATATTTTTCCCTAAAGTGCATTCTAAGATCTGGGACCTCCTGAAATAGCATGAGGATCCTATATAGAATTGTAGTCTTGCAAGTCTCTTGTTTTTCTCCTGCTGGTAATTTATAAACTTCATTTTGAACGAGAATGGTTTGCAGTCACTCTGTTTTTGGTGGAAAAGAGTAGTGGCTTTTCATATCGTGACTTACGTGGAACTCTGCCTGTATCATCTCTATTTTGGGCCAAATCCATACTATGTACAGTATAATCTGCACTTTTAAAAAGATGTACTGAGAAACTGAATGTATAATGCAAATATCTCATCTTTTTGTAACACTTTATGGTGTTTCTACCAGTTAACCGAAATCTTGCCTTTGTGAATTGGTGACATTGCTGGAGCATTCTTTTAATGCAGTCTGATAGGCTACAAATGTAAGGGGTAAGATTCTCAAAATGCAAAAAGCATCATTAATTCCTTGCTTCTGGATTTCTGTAACATGTTTGGGATATTTACGGGTATTCATGTCTGCTTTTAAAACTGTCCTGGAAGTTAGCCCTGACAAACACTTGATAATCCACAAATACTAAGCATTTTTATAAAAATACTAATGCATTTTTTTAAAGCAATTTACTGATATTTTATGCAGATCACTTGACTCAGTAGAAGGATAAATGTAGGAGCAGCCATTTCCAGTCATAATGAGTTATGTTCTTCAGTCTCAATTCCTGTTTTAGTGCAGAAACTTCCAATATAACTAAGATATGACCATATCGACCACAGTTGCCTCCATATTTCATGCAAGGTAGTGTTTGTATAGTGATCTGTAGAGCACTATTATTTGGCAGAAAGCAAGAGATGGCTGCAAATGCTAAGCATTGTTTTTAACTCTAGGAACCCTTGCCAACCGTTCTTCCTACTCCTGTTCTAGGCAGGGTTATTATAACCTCAAACTGTATGTTATAGTTTGTGGCCAAATCTGCTCTGCATATATTAATAGCTCTCACTTCCTCTTCCTGCTGCTTTCTTTGCAGGACCTCTGCAGCAGTAATTACTGCTATGTGATAGCTGGCCTTGGTGAGAAAGGGAGGAAATGCATACTTGCATTTGAGATATAGCAGTAAGTACAGGTGGAGATTGATGCCTTATGTGGGGCTTGATACTGCTACTGTCTACAAATTCCCATCACGCACAACTTCTCAGATTGCTACATTATTTCATGAATTTGCTTCCTTTCTATTTTGGGTGGACATTATTGTACTATAACTAAACATTTAAATCTTCTGTGGTAATCTTCGTACCTTAGTTAATTAGGTTGATTGGATTTTAGAAAGGAAGCCGGCAGTGATCTGTAAGAAGGAGGAACAATTAAATTATACTAATATACAGCAGTGATAAATTAATAAAATTTAACAGAAAAGCCATAATTATTCCACATCAGGACAGCCAGAACCTTCATCATTTTTGCGAGTTGTGAGATGGTGACTAACTTCCTAGAAATGATTTTTTTTTCATATTCCCTTAATCTGTGCAAGAAGGCCAATGAGCTCTTTTTTAACCTCATGAAACTGAAATTTAATGTCTTTAATAAACACCTTAAGTAAACAAGGAACCGAAAATACCTTCCCTATTTTAACACACCTGAGAAATATCCTGAATCAGAGATACACATTTTCCTCTATTAGGCAACATGGATTTATTATATGCCACCAGCTTGGTGTTGATTCTTACTGGCCACAAAGCTAGGCCAAGTGAGTGGTCCTTCAGATTTTCCAACAGAGCACCCATTGCTGTTGTGATCATTTCCATCCATTTCATTACTGGTCCTCCTCTTCTCTTTTAGATTTGTCAAGAGTGTTAGGTCTTCACATACCTTCAAATATAATTTGAGTCTGGACATCTTTGCCTTGAATGAGAACTCCAGATTGATTTGTTGTATGATCCACTTGGCTATCTCTGTTATTATCAGGAGCCTTTTGCAACACCAACATTCTAATTTCTTTCCCTATCCTGCTTCTTCAAAATCCAACTTCCATAGAGAAACAGAAAAGTATTGCCTCCACAATTCTGACCTGATTTGTAGATACAAACATTTCACACTATATCTTTTCCTAAGATATTCAATTGCGATCCTACCAAGTGTTAATCTGCAGTTATTTCTTCACTGTTACTTTACTGTTGATTGTCAATTCTAAAAGGTAGAAACACTCTACCACTTCAGTATGTTTATTTGTCAGTTTTAAGGCAGTGGTTGTATCTCTTGTCATTAGTTTGGTCATCTTTATATTTAATCTTAGACTTGATTTTTCCATTGGTGCTCCTTTGCTTTCATTACTAGAGCTTGCATATCATTTTCATTTTCAGTTGTCAGAGTAGTGTCATCAGCATACTACAGATTTGTGATGCTTCTGCCTCGAATTTTAATTCTATATTACTGTTTTCCAATCCAGCCTTTCTTAGTATATATCCAGCGTATAAATTGAATGAATCGGGAGAGAGTATACAACTGTGTCTCATCTTTTACTGACCTGAAGTCAGCATGTTTAACCATGTTGTCCCCAGACTGTGGCTTCCTCTTCTGTTTTGCATAAGATCCATGACATACTCTGAGATTCCTGTTTTCCTAGGGACACTGCTGTACATGATTTGACATGCTCAACACAATCCAAGGCTTTTCTATAGTTCTGAAACAAGTATTGATTTCCCTGGGGTATTTTGGGCTTTCTCACTTATCCAGCACATGTCAATAATGTTTCTTGTTTCTCAGTCTTTTCTAAAACTAGCTTTAACGTCTGGCATTTTCCTTTCCTTGTACGGCTCTAATTTACATTGTATGATCCTGAATGTTGTTTTGCTAGCACGAGAGAGTTAAGAATACTGCACAATAGTTTGGACATTTTGCTATTTTTTATTTTTTATTTGTATTGGTATATAGACTGATCTCTTCCAGTCTGTAGTCTACTGTACTGTTTCCTAATTTTCAGGCATAGTTTGATTATGTCAGCTGTTTGAGGTAACCCAGACAAGAAGCTCAATAGGGAATATTAGTTCTATCTTTATTGTAAGGTTAAATTGACAAAATATTACAAGATTTAAAATATTTTGGCCCTCCTTCCCTTTTTCTCTCCAGAAAGTTAAGGACGAAGGAACGTGAAATGCTTCTCATGCCTCCTTTCCTTCCATGGACTAAAATATCTTTTAGATGTCAGTTGTCCAGTCTGAAGCTCTTCCTCCTGTCTTCCACATACCATTAGCAGATTAGAACTTTTATTAGTTCTTCTGTCACTTGCATAATTCTGCAGATATTCCATTCTTAAAGAGCTCTGACTTGCTAATATTGGCCTTTTTTTCCCCTACTAATAGAGTTGCTTAGAAATAGGGAGTATCTTTAAAGGTATATTGGTATAATTATCCCCAATGTACAGTATTTCAACTTACTCTTTCCATCTTATTTGATCTTCTTGGAATCAATTAATAGCTATACTACCATCTCACTGACATTGTTTAGTATATCAGTTTGAGGTTGGAACTTCTAAATTCACAGATCTTTTGGAAAACCTGGGGCTCTTTTTTGTGCCTGTTTTCATTTTTAATGTGTTTACATTGCCTCTGCTTCTTGTCTCATTCAATTGTTCTCTGAAATGTTTGGTAAGTTTTTTCCTGAGATTTTTGTCTTTAACTTCTCTTCCTTTGGCTAATTACTCACTTTCTTCTGCCATCCATTTTACTTTCTTTTGTTTCTTGATCTTTGGCAATCTTTTTTCACATTAATACTTCTTTGATTTTAATTCACAGTTCTTCTAGTTCCCTATCGATGAGGTTCAAGATTTCAAAACAATTTGTAATCTTGAAAACGGTCAGCATGTACTCAAGATCCTATTATGGAAGCTGAATGCCTTTTTTTCAAATCATTTCAAACTTGCACATATGTACTTCAGGGTTATTGCACAGCCAGCCTCGTCTTTGCTGTTACAACTGAGTTCTTCCACTGCCTTGTATCAATAATATAGTCAGTCTGATTTTTGTGCACCCCATCTGGTGATGTCTAATTATACGCGTGTCATTTTGATGTTTAAAGAATGTTAGCAATAAAATGGATTAGCAAAAACAGACTATTCTGCTTCATTTCTGTTTCTTAGACCATAGACCCAACTGTCTTTTCAACCTTAAACTATTTCCTACTTTGGCCTTCTAGTTTCCAACCCCAAGCTTACATGTTCTGCCAATTTTACATTAAACTTGAGCCTAAAACCCATTGCTGTCCTCTTCTATGCCAGTGATTGGAGGATACAAGTATGTAACCATCATGTTAAAGTGTTGCCTGCTAAGTCTAATATTCAGTCATTGATTGCACTGTTTCCAATTATTCTGCTTGCTACAGTATCTCTTTCTTGACTATGAAAGCAACATTGTTCTTCCTTTGTTCTTCATGGTCTATGATCTTCCGACTGAAAAGTCCAATTGTAGAACATTTCAGTTCACTGATGCCTAAGATTTTGCATGTGTTATTGGTTCATTTCAACTTTAACTATATTGAGCATCCCATGTTCATATTTCTTATGTTGTGTGCTCCCCCTGTAATTCTGCCTTTGCAACTCCAGCTTTTCTTCTCGTACATGGCAATATCGGCAACTAGCCAGTCCAAGGTCTTTAATCTGATTGCATTGTAAATACCATTAACCCTCCGAAAGAACCTCAGCTTTTTCTCAGGAGAACTTTGAATGCTATCTGACCCGAAGGGCCCACCTTCTGGCACTATATTGTCAGTCACTTTGTACACTTTATATACCTTTCTAAGTGGCTTTCTTGCTAAAATAGAGGAATAGTTTAGCATTGCCTTCTGCATGGTATGAAATTATGCCTTTGCCATTGTCACAAAACCGATCACCCACTTCCAGCATTTCCTATATCACTGATGCCTACTTGCTTTAATTAGCTGAGATTATCTTCATATCTGGGAATATCATCATCATCATCATCAATCAGTTTAGCTATTGTCTGTCCACTGCCTCTTATGCATATTTCCAGCTGATATGATCCTGAGCTTTATTTTGCCAATTGGGCCCGCAATACTTGCTGATATTATCTTGTTTTAGATGGATCAATGACAACTGGGTGTGTGAGTATGCGCGTGCATTCTCTCTCTCTCTCTCTCTCTCTCTCTCTCTCTCTCTCTCTCTCTCTCTCTCTCTCTCTCTCTCATATGTATTTGCAATCAACCTTTATCACCACTGTTCATTTTACAGATACAGTACAGTCAAGCAACAATAATTTAAGGATTTTTGCCCATAGTCTATGAATCAAAAGTCTTGCTTTCACTGAATCGAAATGAATACTACTATGATCTACTTTCTCATAATAATATTCATTTGCATTATACCCCCTTACTCTGTGCTTTTGCAAGATATTAAAGGGTGTCAGCACTTGGCTAATCTTGTTTCAGTTAAAAAGGGTTGGAATATGCTTAGGATTTAGATAGAAGACCTACATAAAATCCCCGGCCTCGGAAGCAAATGCAACTGTTGCTCAATAATTTCAGTTATATATACAATCCAGAACGTGTGTAGCAGTTCTAATTCAATTCCTTGAATATCTAGATTTAGGGTATTGTGGGTGCTGAAATGTATCATTCATATTTTTTCTCATTTACAACTACAGGTAGTTCTTGCTTAGCAACCACAAACTCAGTCATTAAACAAAGCAGTCACTAAGTGAAATCATGACTGCTTATATATCTTATTTCAGTTCCCCTTTGCTTTATAAACTTGCGAAGATCAGAAGTGTGAACATCATAAATGTGAAGATTAGTTGTAAAGTTACTCTTTCATCACTGTTGTAACTACAAATGGTCACCAAACATGGACTACTTGTATAGAATTGATTTCTTCTCAACTGGACTATGACTGCTTTCCGGCCTTTCCTTCAGGTTTCCTGCTTCTCAGACCATAATTTGAATAAAATTCTTAATTACAGATCAAATTCCCAGATAAAATAAAACCTATAGCAAACAGCTTGCAAAATTGATTGAAGTGTATGTATACCAAATAAAATATGGATAATCATGCTTGCACTAGTTGCTATCAGCCATATATGAGTTTGATAAGCCACAGGAATAAAGTCTACATCTGCTAGTAAAAAGTAAACATGTAAAGTAAATTTCTTCAGTCAATTCTGGGAAGGCATCAGCAGCTCTTTAAAGTCTCAGTTGAAGTTACAATACAATAATATGTATTTGTTTCAATCTTTATGAGGCCAGAGCCTTCCTCCATATATAGCAAGTGAATGGCACCAAGCAATTACTAAGGGGATTACTTATAGATGAAGAGGAAATTTGGAGAAGGAAGCAAGTGGTCAACAGTCAAGCAAGTAGTTACATCTGTTAGAAGGAAAACAATGAAAGATGTTTTCTGTAATCGTACAATAAGGTTCTTGTTTGACTCTTAGCTGAACATGTGAATGACCTCCAGTTTAACAGCTCAGTGGTCCTATCAGATAAGACATTTTTCTGGAAGTATATAAACTGTTACGGTTGTTCTTGGTTATAAAAGCAGAATTTAGGGATGGAAAGCAGCTGCATGATGCAAGTCTTAACTGTTTCCTGAAGTTATTTCCAGTAGCACCAAGACAAACGTTTCTGGAAGGGCTCAACCAGGATACGAAGGAGATCACTGTCCAGAGTTGTTCATCATCACCAGGGATGCACTTCAGACCTGAAAATCCATTTTGCATTGTAAATGATGGCTGCTAATAAACTAAACCTTCAAAAATGTTCTTAACTTTTTTAAAAAAAGACTACTGGCCACAATCATACCCTGTAATACTGAATTTCATAACCTAACCAAATGATATGAAATGAACATCTTTTATCAGTTGTGAATCTGTTACTATAATCAACATGTGGACGTGTGTGTATACATTTCAATACCTGCCTATACCGTTCTGTGCAAATATTAAGGCATTATGATTCAGCATTTGGAAGTGGTTATTTCTGGAAAAAATGGTATTACAACAAAGTAACTAAAAGGATATCCAAACTGGCATTTTTCACATTTACTGATTTCTTAGTTTGAATGTGTAAATAATTGCATGTAAAAAGTAGGATAAAGCTGTGTTCACCTTTGTTTCAGCTTTTGTTCATTTAGGGATTCTTTGAGACATACAGTTTGGTGATGCCTAAACTTTGGCATACTGATTTCATATATATTTACATCAGTATCTTATTTCCGTATTCCTGTTGAAAACTGACAGGTAAACTCATGTTTAAATACCTTCCTGAACCAGAAAAAAGAAGAAAAATGTAATTACAGAAACATTAAAAAGATTTTAAATTGGTCCATGTGACTTCATATTCATAGGAATAGAGTGGATTTTTTTTTTAAAACATGAAAAGATGAAGTTGAAAAACATGCATTACAAAGTTGTATAATTTACCTACTTCCACAAGTATCAGAGGCCAGCATGACATTCATGGTTTCATTATGGAGGCTTTGCTTTAAAAAAAAACACCCACTGTGTTTTTCACTGTTGTAGTTAAGAAGGTTTGGTAACAGCATTAAATCTCCAGAACTAGAGATGATGAAGAATAAATCAGTGGGCATGAGTATAATATCAGCATGCAACAGAATGCTGTATCTTGCACGCTTCAGAATCTAGATTTCCTAAGAGAAGTTTTTGTTCTGATGCTTATTTTCTTTCGGCATCAGAGGTTAATCTGTAGTGGTGGTGCAGCAGGATGCAGCTGAAAATTTCCAGAAAGGCAGAATATCATCATTTATCATTACTGATATTTTGTTTTTGTGGACACAACTAAACAGTTTGAATCACTGCACATTATCAGTTTTGCTTGAAGAGATCCAAGTCTTTGAAAAACCCATTTGTCTTTGCCTAGAGGTAATACTGATCAATTCTATTTGAGATCCTGTCTGGGAACACTTATAAGTCAGATATGCATGAGTGTGTATTTTATAGCTAGTTTTCTCTGGCCCGTTCACACAGTATGCTAAGCCATAAGGAAGCTTGCTCAGCCTATGGCTTATTGTGTGAACCTAGATATGATGGCTTATTTAATAAACCATGCCTCAGATAACATGCGGGCTCATTTTGCCACCTATTGTAATCAACGGGCTGTCATCTTTGCACAAACCTTTATGCTAATGTGTCAAGAATACACTATTAAGCACTGGAGGGGAAAAAAACAAAGAAAGTAGGAAGTGCTACCACATGAGCCTTGCAGATCAGCTTGTTCTGCCTTGTTTCAAGTTTGCTGTAATCATATTTCCCCTTTAAGTCTTGGCTGAAGTTATTTTTGTGGTTTTTTTTTTTAAGGGGTGGTGACAGGAACTCGGAGAAACAACCACCGATTTTACCTGACAAGCACAAGGAAAGGTGGTGTTACAGGCTAAAAGGAGCAAGAGAATTAGGAAGCTGGAAAGTTTGCAAAAAAAAAAAAAAAAAGTAAAGCAGCACCCATAAAAAGATGAGTAAAGCTCATTAGTGGAAGGGGAAACCATGAGAAGGAAGTAGAATTGGGAGGAGAGGCATAGAGGCACAAAGGGAGGATAGGTGGAGAAGAAAAAGGAGGTCAAACTAGAAGATGACAAGGAAGTGACAAGAAGAAGCCTGCAGTGAAGGCGGGGAGAGAGAGCAACGGATGGCAGCAAGTGCAGCTGGCTTGTCTTGAGGAGGTACTGAAGCCCCTGGCTTGTTTTCCTGCCTTGGTGGTACAATTTCAGCTTGGCCCACAGGATGATGAAGAAGCAGTTTAACTGGATGCGGCAACAGCTCAGTTACCCAAGTAGCAGTGGACGGTAAGGACTAGTTGTTTGGCTGCATTGCTAGACTCTCTGTACAGTTTGGGGTGCTAGGGCTTTGTGTTTAAAAGTTCATCTGGATTTAGATCTTGTACCTTTAGCTGGAGGGTAGCTACTTTAAAAACTCTGGTAGGGTAGCTCTCGATGGAGGCACACACCCCTCCACCCCAAAAAATCTAATATGGAGAAACCATACCTTTTCTGTGGGATTATTTAATTACAGTTTATTAATGGCTTACAGATCACCTTCCTATGCCACCACAATGTTCACTCAGCAGACTTCTAAAAAGCTTCCATGGTGATTAGCAATGTGCTGAATTTTCTCACAACGGATGACCCTCGTTTCTGCAACCCTGTTAAGACTTCAACACCCAGATTTTGCAACCAAAAGGGGGAAAGAGTTCTGATTCCCAATTGTCTAACAAGAACAAAAGGATCTCTCCACTCTTACCATAGCTTGTTGCTGAGCCTGATGCTGTTGATCTCACTGTTGAAATTAGGAAAGCCAGTGCGATATGGTGGTTAAGGTTCTGGAGTAGGAGTGTGGACACTCAGGTTCTCCTTCTCCCTTGGCTGCAGAAACAAGTTTGATAACCTTCATCCAATCAATCCCCCTCAACCATTATCAGCATCAGGCTCTGCAACACGCTAGATTCTAAGCAATTCCTCCTCGCTGCATCATCACCTGTAAGAACCAGGTGATGCAGGGCAAAAGAAGCAGAGCCTTAGCAGGAGAAGTGCTAAGAACAGCAACTGTTGAAGTGAAAATAGTGGGGCTAATCAGAAAATGATTTCAGGGTAGACAATTTGGAATCCATCTATTATTCCTACCAGATAATGAGAGAGGGGCTTTTGAATTATATAGTACCTTTCGTGTATATAGTTCAACTGATGGTCTGTGGTATTAGTGAAACAAAAACTGGATTCTGCAGAACTGAAAGTTGCCTTTCCCTGTTGTAAGTAAAACTGGAATCTTTTTGTGTGTGTGAACAACCACACATGCTTTGAAACCTCCTCTAAAGAGGCATAGACACTTTTGCTCTTTCCTAAAATAAAAGCGGAGGTTTTCAGATAGCAGATCCTGTACAATATTTTATTGTAGGCGATGAGATTGATATAACTAAAGCCCATGGGATGTATGTATATATATATATCCTGAGTCATGTCAGTTTCATGTTTAGTCACTTTCTTGAGCAGTTAAAATAGCAGCTATCAATCAAAGGCTTATACTGGTGATCTTATGTATCCCTGAAATAATAACTGGAGATTGGTAAACTTTTGAAGATGCAAGCGATAAGTTATAACTGGCAAGATAGGAAGAATTATGGCATTTACAAGAATGCTGGAGAATCATAGGATCCCCATTCCTGATGAATAAAAAGAAAGGCCAAAGGTCATGTTTCTATTAGCTCATGTTACCAACCTAGTGTTACTAGCCCTGCATCCCAATCACGTCACACTTAATCAACGTGGTGAATTTAGTCCAACATGCCTGAAAAGTACCAAGTTAGACACTTTTTCTTGCCAAATATGAGCAAGACAAACAGCATCTTTGCTCCAAGAGAAGGCCGTGTTTGCTTGGCAGGAGGACAGATAACTTTATTGTTTGTTTTATTTTATTTATTTGTTTGTTACATTTATTTGCCACCTATCTAACTGTGGGGATATTCTTGTTCTTATTGTTATAATAACTCTGAAATATAATTGCCCCTCAGAAGATTTAAATCAAAATTCAATTATCTCTGAGGAAGATGGGTAGTTAAAAAAAATAGCAAATATAAATAAAATAAATAAATTTGATTCTTCTTGTATTTCTGGGCTGCTTTGCAACTATTCAGCACATCAATAGATGGATAGGATTTTACTTTTGGTCTCTCAGTGGCAAACCCATTTCACTAGCCCAGGGGTGGGCAAACTTGACAGTTTTAAGACTTGTGGACTTCAACT
>JAOYMU010000283.1:22318142-22328266 GCA_025802295.1 Psammodynastes pulverulentus
AAGGGGATTTAGATTAGGGTTAGTAGTTTAGTGTTTTAAAATAATTGATTGTATTGTTTTGTTGTTTTTACCCTGCTATGAACCACCCCGAGTCCTCGGAGATGGGGCGGTATATAAATTTGAGAAATAAATAAATAAAATAAATAAACAACCAAGCTTAGAGAGCACTAAGGATGCCGCAGGACTACAGAAAAGTAGTTTAACCTAGCTCTAAAGTATAGGAAACAAAGGCCAGCAGCTATCTCCCCCTCCATCATACATTATATTTATAAAGCTAGATCAAGACTAATACCCTGGAAATAGATAAGTGATTTTGTTGCTGAAAAGTGCTTGGAAGAGAAGATACCCCCATTCTTTCTAGAACCAGCATTCACCCTCTGCAACATTCTCTTATATCTTTGCACTTATTATTATATCATCAATGCATTAAATTCTGGAGTTTCATGAGAATGCTAATACGGGATCCATTAATACTATTTGCATAAGCAAGCATAAGCTAGTAGAGTAGAGTAAAGGAGAACCGTTCGTTTGTTCTGAAACTCTTGGAAGGATTTCAGCTGCCTTGAGATGAAAATACAAGCAAAACCACAAACTGCAGAAATAGACGTTTTGCCTCTGGCTTTCTTTTTCTTTACTCTGCAGATTTAATTCTTCAGAGAACTTATTCTCCCCACCCCCTATCCTCCAGTTGAAAAAGTCCCTTTTCAGTGCCATGACTCACAATTGGCACGATACACCAAAACCTGGTCATTCTCTACAGAAATTGCTGAGAGGTCTTTGCCTCTGTACCAAATTCTTCTTTTAACTTCATCTGAAACCAGTTGGATTATCACCAGGCCAACCCAAGGGATGAGATTGGATCTGAAATTTGGCCACTTGCCTAAACAATTCAAGGCATCTCAATTTAATGAGCTTCCCACCTTGCCTTTTGGCAGCATTGGACCAAACCTGAGCTCTTATCAGGTGACTTTACAGTGGAACAATTACTTTTTAAAAAAAAGTTGTAGAAATCAGGATGGATGACCTACCAAAGTGACAAAGCCAACACAATGATTCTACTCACTGCTGGGTAATATGGCTTGTTTGAATAGAAGAGAATATCTGTAGCTCAGGATTGAACTGTGGAGAGCTTGTTGCTCTCTTAGATTGGTTATTTCTTTGCAGCCTTTTTGTTACCCAACTATGTTACAGCCTCAGTGCAAGTGAGTATGGGATTTACTGCTTGTTTTCAGTTTGTTTATTATGCTACATAATATAGCCTGTGTTTTTTTTTCTTTTGCTGTATGTTATATTGTACCTCTTTCAATGTGAACATCCATTCATGGCTCCCTCTCCCTCTGGCTTTCATAAACCATTAGCCATTGTGGCGCAGTGGTTAGAGTGAAGTACTGCAGGCTACTTCTGTTGACTGCCAGCTGCTTGCAATTTGGCAGTTCAAATTTCACCAGGCTCAAGGTTGACTCAGCCTTCCATCCTTCCGAGGTGGATAAAATGATTGTTGGGGGCAATATGCTGACTCTGTAAATGGCTTAGAGAGGGCTGTAAAGCACTGTGAAATGATATATCAGTCTAAGTGCTATTGCTATTAAGTGTCGATGAAACATTTCAATGCTCATTTTTTCATGGTGATGCCTACAACATCCTTACAGCTTGCAAAGATGGGAGCAATGTTATGAAGTACTGGCAACTAATCTCATGGAGAAAGAAAAATAGAGATCTAAATGAAGGAGTCTAGGTACAGTACTTAACTCTAACCTGATGTCCTTCAAAAATAATGAATTTGCAATTTTCAGAATTTTCAACTAGCATGCTTCAGTTTTACAGCCTCCTTCTGTGAACCTCCTTTTGATCCTTCCTAATGTTAGATTTTCTGGTGTGACAAAGATGTGCTTTTGAAATTTTGCAGAAGGATTTTTCAGTACCAAATTCTCCATTCTTCCTCCAGCCTCAGAGGGAAAATGCAAAATATCTTATGATCCCTGGTAAGCCCTCCCACAAATCATAAGATTTCAGCCTAGTCATATTAACTGTTGATGGTTATGTTCTCTTTTCATGGGATGAATGACCTGAAGGACCTAGAAAATAATCCACAAAATATTTTAAAATAGAATCATTCTGGTTAAGGAAAAAACACATCGCAATCCTTCATGAGATCAAAATCAACTATATTTTTGTCTCACCCTGGAGATATGACAGGTAAGAGTAAAACGTTAGTATAAAATCTCTGTTTGGAAGGAAGTCAGACAACAAAACAATCCAATAATGAATGTGTGTCCATCACTATTTTTGGACATGAATTAGATATCTTCAGTTAGATATAAGAGTTATGCCTTAATAATAGAGTAATTCAGCAATTCTGGTTTAAGCTTCCCCCACTACTTCTTTTTTTTTTTTTTATAAAACCGTTTATTCGAATATCTCTGAATCTTTTGGCTCTGGCCTCTATAGGCTTTTATAATAAAGAGGCCTAGAAGTTCCTGCCAACTACTCAATTTAAATTGGGGAGAGGAGGGATCTTGGACAATAAAACCCTCTCATTGTAAAAGTATTTTCCATTGGCCTCAATGCATAATGGAAAAAAAAACCTATGCCACATTGCCACATCCCCCACAAACAACTGCCTTGATGATCCTTCCAGCCATCGTTCACTGCTGCTTTTCTATTGGTTGGTAGCATCTGTAATTCCTCAGTTGCAGAGTATATAAAGGCAAGGGAGTGGCATCATAGTTCCCTTCATCTCTGTGTAGAATCTTCTCTGTGAGCTGCAGGAACAAAGAACAGAGCCATGCCTGTGAGTTTATGGGGCAGTGATGTATGATGTTTAAGGATGTTGGCTATTGTTGAAACCAGTCATTCAAATTAGATCAGGGTATCTTGCCTTCCTGCTGTTACAAACAGAGGCAAGATACCCTAATCTACCCTGATCTGGAGAGGGGACCTTGATTTTGAGCTGGCTGATTAATTTTTCCTAAACTTTTCCATTGTAGTAGTATTGGTAAAAATATTAAATAGAACGTGTGATCTATTAACAGGCTTCTATCTAGCACAGGGTTTCTGAAGTATTGAATAGTTATGAGGTTATTGTAATTTTTTCATATGTTTGGGAAAAGTTTGTGGAAGTATTTCTGGGAAGAGAAGTTTGGCTTACATTTGCTTTAGTTTAACGATCTTTTTTCTCCCTATTCTCATCCTATCCGCTTTCTCCCAATTTTGCAGTAGCTGCAGAAAACTGTTGAAAAAAACTGCTGATGGAAGCCCCAGTTTTGCAGACTCTGTAATCTCATTATTATAATATAAGTCTAGCACGATTTTAAATCCACAGATTTGAAGAAACTGAAGCCATCTGTTGGGGGGAATAAATAACAGGAATGTTCAAAGTCTTGGGGCAACTTGGTGTGGCTCAGGCTGGCCTAGACTTGCAGGGGCGTTGCCCTATTAGGCTTTTCCTTCACATTATCTATCATTTTCTCTCTTATGGGGGAACTTCACCTTTACAACAGGAAAAAAAATTAAACAAATGAATCCCCCCCCCCTTTTTTTTTTTTGTTCAGTGGCAGGAAGGAATATTGCTTGCTTGAGTTCTGTTTTGGTGCTTTATAAAAAGAAAAACTGTAGGCATCAGAAACACTAGGATTTCTTTTGCCTCTTTATAAACGTACTTTGCCAATTTTAATCTCTTAAACATACCGCGAAGGTTTTTGTAACTATTTCTCTGAATAGCAGGTGGGGATTGAAAACGGTTTTCCTGAAGAAAATAAAGATAACAGATAATCAGAGTTGGAAGGGACCTTGTAGGTCATCTAGTCCAACCCCCCACCCAAGCAGGAGACCCTACACCATTTCTGACAAATGGCAACCCAGGCATTCAGCATCAATAGGATACGGGTCGAACTCAGCCTTCTTCCCATAAAGGAAGGGACTGGAAACTTTCAGGTTGCCATCTTTTACTTCTGAGATTTTCCACAAGCTTCCAGCTATGAATTAGTGTAGAGAAGTTAACTATCAGATGGTGATGCCAGAACCCTCTCCCACATCCGTGGCATAGGCACTCAAATGGGCAGGAGCTGCTGCTCCTCCCTTGCAGAAGATGGCGTGGGGTTGAAGCATTTCTCTGCTCCTCTCTCCCAGCCTTTCCAGTAGTGAAATCCGGCAAGAGAAAGGACAGCTGGCATCATCATGACTCAGCCCGGTTCTTGTCTCTCTCCTCTCAGCTCTGTTAGGTTTGGCAGGATAGAAAAAAGCAAGATGAGGCTGCAGTAACTACTGTCTGGGGGCAAAAGAATGCCAGCTCAGAGAGAGCAGCATAAAAATGTCAGACAAGGCTCTTTCTGTTGTTTCATGGTTGCCTTAATTCAACAGTCTAGAACAGAGGTCTCCAAACTTGGCAACTTTAAGACTTGTGGACTTCAACTCCCAGAATTCTCCAGCCAGCCAAGTTTGGGGACCCCTGGTCTAGAACCACACAGTGACAAATGCTGGAGCATTTTGGTCAAAGTTATGGCCACTCTTATGTTTAACATAAATAAAGGAAGGGAAGGAGGAGGAGGACTTTTGTTTTGCTTGTCAATAGCAACAAATAATGTAACTGTATGATTATCATTTTCATTCTCAGCAGAACTGCCTACATAAAAGATAACATCTGAATGTGCCATGCTAATATGGAATAACTCATTTCCTGGGTTTTTCTGTAAACACAGTACAGATTATAAATCTCCCATCTAATAATATACAATGTTGTGAGAAATAACCAGTTAGGCTATCCCTCCTGATTTATGCAGAAATAGCATTCCTGTTGTTTTTCTGGACAAACATTATTTGGATTAGCAGAGAAGTATCAAATATAAATTTGTGTTTGGTTAGTGGACCAATTTGCTACGTGACAATATCCTGACTTGGGAACAAAACAGATATCCAGGTGCATTATGGGGGCAATTCATGAATATACTTTATTTCTGCTAATCCAGTTAACTTTGTACCACTTTTATTTGCTTAGAACACCTTTTCCCAACCCAGTTAACCTCTAGAGATATTAGAGGTTTGATCCCATTGTTGTTGGCTGAGGTGATGATATTGCAATTGTCTCTAGAATGATTCTTTGAACTGGTAACACTGGTAACACTGGGTAAAATCTACTTGTATTTTTTAAAAATTTGTACATTTAATCATCATCATCATCATCATCATCATCATCATCATCATCCAAACAGGCTAAAAAAACCGAATTCCTCCATATTTAAGAGGACTTTAGTTTAGGAAAAGATAGAATCTTTCTTGCCAATCTCTTCCTGTGATAAAATAATTAGACTTTAAATGGTTTTGATTGTTCACTTTTTATTATATTAATTTCAATATTCATTGATTTTGAAGTTAAAGAACCCCAAATACTACATGACCATATTTCCCTGCCACCTGCTACAATAATGTTTTATCAGTGCAGCAAGTTATTGGCTTCAAATAACCCAATAGCAGTTGTTCATAATAGATGTAGATTCCAATTTACAGGGGGGGAGGGTTCATACAAAGGATGGGGGGCTACAGGAGCAACTCACTAAATGCTTCTGGAATTCTTTTTCTAGGGAATTGTTTGTACTAACCTGAGCATTACACCTGGCCAGAGGATATCAGTGAAAGGTGATGTTCAATCAGGATGTAAGAGGTAAGTTGGCATCACAAGATAATTTGGAACATATTTAGAATCATGTGTAGTGGTACCTTGTATTGGTTTATAGAAGCTTTCCCCACCAGGTGATGACCAGATATATAGTAAGAGTTGATATTTAACACATCTGGAAGATACCAGATTGTTAAAATTAATCATAATGGTTTCCTCCAAAATGCCTGGGAACTATTGTTAGGTAACTTAAAGATATTTCTCTGTACCTGTCTGATTGCTAATCCCATCAGACCAGAAAACCAAGTCCATATTAAATTAGAACTGTACTTTATTGAGATAGGATATAATTCTGGAATCTTGAATGCCTGATGTGCTTTACTTCTTTCCTTCTTTGTATCCCTGTGAATCAGGGATGAGATTGCCTGAGTTACTTCTGGATACTACCTTGCTTTCTGAGACTTAAATAGTGTTTCAGCCCTCTTTGTTTATATAATGATTCTTGCATATTTCTATCAAGATCATCTCCCTGACTCTCTACACTGATATATTTTCCAATGAAATACAGTGAAATACAGTACAATATAGTCTGGGCCTATGCGAGTAGGAGGAAGAACTTAGTAGTTCTCACTAACAAAACAGAAGAATCTTGTTGCTTCTTCCCTCCTCTTACTCTAAAAGATCCCAAAGTTGTTGTTGTTTTTCCAAAAGGCAAAATATCTCTTGGGAAAAAAACATCATTGTGACAACCATGTCCTGGATGATCGAAAATCTCCATGGACAATTTGCTAGAAAAGGGTTAAAGCCATTTGTGACATTTTCCAATGACTCATATCTGAACACGTCCCCCCTTGCTCTCTGCTACTCCTGCCAAGAAACTAAATAAAACCAGCTGTTGGGCAGTAGCCCCATTTTCTGTCTTCCTTCTGTCTCCTTTTGGAAAGTGGTCTCTCCCCTATTCACTGTACACAGTAACCTGCATTTGGTGATCTTCTAGAAAGAAAGAGCATGATGATTTGAAAACTGTACATATGTTCTTCTGATTGTGGTTTCCAATTTGACTCTCCATTTTTAGAGACACACCTTTGCCCACTTGTTGACTCATCAACCAAGTGTCCTCCAAGTGTATTGGATCACAGCTCAACAGCTCAAGCCAGCATGTTCAAATGTCATTCAGGCTAGGAATTGTGAGAGATGCATAGACTTTTCTCATAAAGTTGAGGAAAATGATCCTGATTTTTTTCCCAAAGCCTGGCATTTGACTTTTGGAGAATTCCTCCCCCCCCCCTAAGAAATGGATATTTGATTACTGCATATGCCTCGTTTTTTCCCCCTTCTATTCAATCATGTCTGATTCTCAGAAATTGCCTGGCCCAGTCTTTGAGAAAATGACTAACCCAAGGATACTTGGCTGGCATTGGGCCCAAGATGGAATTAGAACTCACAACCTTCCAGTTTCTAGCCTGATGCCTTGGCCACCTCACCAACAGCTCTCACATATTATTCTAAAAAGTTTTAACACTGTCTGTGTGTTCTTCCAGTTCTCAGGAAAGGAACTGGAGACTTTTTATTGGAAAAAACTGCATGATCAGCACCATTTAGTGCTATCATCAGTCCTTAATATTTGGCTTGGCATGAAAGCAAAACTGGGTGTTGGATCTGTAGAGGAGGAGCAGGTCTGGACAGGAAAATATTTTAGAAATCACTCCAAATGGAGTGGAGCATCTTGCCAAAAATCAAATAGACAGGAGCATTCCTCCTTAAAATATACTGAAGAAGTACCAATTATAGCAGTAAAATCTAGTCATTGAAGGCCATTTAAGAAAAGAAAAAGGAATTCACATGGCACAAAGGTACAATTTGAAAGAGAAAATTTGGAAGGGTATTAGAAAAATGATGCTATTCTTTCTATACAATGGACTCACTCAAGCGGGTGACTTCCAGATGTGCTGCTTTTAAGCTCCCATCACTCCTCGTTAAACGGAATTGTAACACTTTCTAGCAAGCGCCAATGGTGTCGGTGGGGAGTGTATTGGGCATCTGTAGAGACTCTTGAGGGAGTCTGTATTTTGTCACTGAGACAGACATTCTGAGGATCAACATGCCCCTACTCTTCCCTTACTGGTAATAAAATCATCCCCATTAATTGGCTCAGACATCTCCCACTTGAACCCCAAAGGCAGGGAAGATCCCTGGAAGAGACAGATGATACTAATTAAAGCCAAGAAAACCTATCTTCTTTGGGAAAGATGCTTGAGCAAGAACATTGGTATGTGACTGCTTCGGCTTGCCTTCGGGGCAAGGTGAGGCAGCTATCAAATTGGGATGGGAAAAGTTTGGAATTGGCAGTGGATGCCTTTTCCCCATTACCATGTTGCAGAGCTCCCACCCACCCTGAAGTTGGTGTGAAATTACCAGCATGAAATTTTCCATTCCTGTTGATGATCCCCATCCTGCCTCATACATGCTTATTCTTATCTTCATTTATTGCTCTTCATCAGAGTAGAAAAGTGTGCAGCGGGAAGCATTTGTATGAGTGTGAGAGAACACCTGTTTAGGACTTGAACTTGCTTCAGATTACAATGTGAAAGAGGGAAGGGGGAAGCTACCACAATAATTCTCAGTGGCTGCATTTGTGGAGCATACTGCAAACTAGCCAAGCACACTTCAGCCTACTTTGTTGTGTGAACTCAGTCTGCCAGTTTACTTTATACTTTAGTGTTTTGTCGAACCAAAAAATTGGGTTAATAAAATATGAAGAAATAAGGGTGCCGGACAAATACTTCATGTACATATTGCCACTGTTTTTCACATCCCATTAAAATGCTGCTTGCTAACTCAAGCTGATAAATTCATAAAGTTTAAATGCAGGACACTGTATTAAATGCTGCTGGGAGTAATTTGTTTTATGCTCTAGTAAATTGCCCTGGAAATATTTTGGTTTCAGTGATTTTGGAAGAGAGGGATATAAATGCCACAAATCAGTCTATTTCTGTTATGCTTCCTGCACAAGGATCTTACCATATTTTCCCCCCATCCTTCACAGTTTTGCAATAAATATTGGCAAAGATCAAGATAATCTCGCACTACACCTCAATGCACGTTTTGACGTTCATGGAGACATAAGAACCATCGTGTGCAATTCCAAGAACAAGGGGCAATGGGGGAAAGAACTCAGGGAGAGCAGCTTCCCTTTCCAGGAGGGTGAAACTATGGAGGTGAGACTTGAAAGGGCACAAGAAGAGACAAAATGTATGTGTGCGTGCTTGGGAACTAAGGAACAGCTTCCCCCAACATTTAGTCTGCACGTTTGATAATGCCCATTCTCCCAGCCGGTAGTTTATCAGCATTCTATTCCAATACACCCAGATAATAATTTATTATTCATCTGGTACTTCTAATATTCCTCTACTAGTCCCTTTAATTACTCCTCTGATAGTCCCAATTGATGCTCTTGAAGATTTTGTGATTGGTAGCTCTTGGGAGCAGTTTATCTCCTTACTTGTTCAACTTGACATTGGGGAGTTCCTAGCTCTTTCTAGTGACAATAATATATTGAGATCTTCATATATCTTTCATATATGAAGATCTCAATTATCTGTTGTAGATAATAAAGAGGAAATTAAGAACCTATGTCCTCTCCAGCATTCTTGATCACTGGCTATATTGGGTGAGACTAATGGGAACTGGTTTCTCTTACATTTGGAAGACTGTATTCTCCAACTTTGTATTATAGAACATTTTTCCATCACATAATTAAAGGCTCAAAAGCTTTATGAAATTAGCAATCATTACTCAGATCTTCTTTGGCAATTCTTTCACCTACCCAACTGCTTCCCAACTTATGATTCATTATTATTAGGCTAATTCAATGGATGCCGTCTCTTCTGTTGAACTCTATATTTCACTCCATTGTGTTTTTCTTTCCTTTCAGATGTTCTTCACACATGACAAAAAAGAAGTGAATATTACATTGCCTGGAGGCTATCAGTTCAAATTTCCCAATGAAGCTGGTTTGGAAACCATTGAATTTATCTGCACAGAAGGGGGGCTGAATTTCAAAGGCATCTCACTAGTTTAAACAACCTCCTGATCTGTTCACCTTTTTTTGCTTAATAAGGCAACAAAATAAATGCAACTGAATTCTGGTCTTCTGCTGATGTGACTTTTCAGTTCTTGCCTTCCCAGTTCAGGATTTCTCAAACCAAGCATCTCTATATACCTCAAGGGTGGCTGATTGGGCATATGGCCGCTTGGTTGAGGGATAAAAGCTATATACATAAAAAATGTAAAAGAAGTATATTTCGGGGTCCTTATTGTTTAGAGGAACTATTTGCATCTCAGTTATTATTTTATAACAATAAAAAGAAAATTATATGTGTGTGTGTGTGTGTGTGTGTGTGTGTGTGTGTATGTATGTATATGTATATTTATGCATAAGATTTTTATATGATGTTTAGTAATAAGAATAGCCAGAATAGGATAAGAATAAGAATACGTAATTACTGCATTT
>JAOYMU010000283.1:22354409-22366322 GCA_025802295.1 Psammodynastes pulverulentus
AGGAAGGAAGGAAGGAAGAAAGGAAGGAAGGAAGGAAGGAAGGAAGGAAGGAAGGAAGGAAGGAAGGAAGGAAGGAAATAAATCAAAGTAACCATCCCTTAATTTTGTTTGAGAAAAGGTGGGACAAAGAAAAACCTGGACAGGCTTTGAAGATACCATTATTTTACCTTATTACAATAAAATAGACTAATATCTTTGCTGCACCTGTTTCTTGACCTGTCCTACATCAAAGGATTATAGCATCTGAGAGGGGTTTTTCTTGAATCCTTTTCTGAATTCTTACATCGCTACTCCCTTTTGCTTCATAAATTGCTCAAAGACACGAGTGGTATGCAGCAGTAGGATTGTGTGTGGCCCTCAGTAGTCTTTCAAGTTAGTCAGTTAATTTCTAACAACAGCCCTAATTTATCAGTCTGTCCGGATTACTGATTTATCTCTTTCCGTTAACTATAGGAAACAAAAATCTGAAGTAGGCATGCTGGAACGCCAGCAAAGCAATATCCATGATCTTGTAAGAATAGTATTCTTCTAGCATACAGCCCAGAGGTGGTATTCAGCAGGATCTGACCAGTTCTGGAGAACCAGTAGCGGACATTTTGAGTAGTTCGGAGAACAGGCAAATACCACCTCTGACTGGTCCCGCCCCCATCTATTCTCTGCCTCCCGAGTTCCAGCTGATTGGCTGGGTCTTCTTTTGTTGCCCTGCAGAGCAGAATGGAGCTGGAAAGTGGGATAGTGGGATGGGGAGGGAATGGAGATTTTACAGTATCCTTCCCCTGCCACGCCCACCAAGCAACGCCATGCCCAGGCCACGCCCACAGAACTGGTAATAAAAAAAAAATTGAATCCCACCACTGATACAGCCACATCTGAAAAGTATCTGACTTGTAGATAAAGGGACTTCAGCTGCTGCAGTTAAAGCTGAACTGGGAATTTATAGTTTGTTCTTTGTCTAAAATCAGGGCCTATAACTCCTTCCCTGCTGCTGCAACTTATGAAAAAATTAATTTTCCCTCTCTTGCCATCTGCTTCCCTCAATGCCTCTGAGAGATAGGATGGTTACATGACTAAAACAAATAGCAGCCCAAGAAACTTCTCAAGATAGTACTCACCTGTATCTGGCTTTCTTCCCAGCAGTTCTTCTTTACTGATTTAACTTCACTTATGTTAGGGATCTGGTAGTGTATTTCTGAGCACTCACAGCAGATGAAAGTACCCAAAGTACAGGAGACCCAGCAAGGATCTGAACAGAATCAAACAACATCAGTGGCTACGGACTGACTGTTTTGAGGTTCAGCACAATAAATTGTAAGGAGCCTAAGTTCCTTAAGGTCCAAATAGCTATCAGTTAATTATCATAGCTGCTTATTATTCGTACGTCATTGTGAGTTGCAACACCGTTTCTCAACCTAATGTCTCAAGATTATTTATCAGTCAAGAACTGACATGGACCCTTCTTGGGCCCTTTTTCAGAGTCCTGCTTGGAGATGTATACGCCGCACAATACTGTGATGTCATGGAATGAGTAGGGCAGAATTTTTTAAACTTCTTTTTTGTTCTATTTTGGGGTAGTTTGGTGCTATCCAAAATAAAGATTGGTGCTATCCAAAATAAAAATATAAATCTCCTAAACCTTTTTTTTTTCTTAAGAGGCAAGTCTCTGCAAAATACTTTTAAAATAAATCAGAATCCCAGATTATCCTCCTGCACTTTGCGGGAACTCCTGTAAAGACTTGGCAAAAATATGGTGATATCAGAGAACTGGGAAAGGCTTTAACTCCACCTCCTAACAAAGGCACAATCTGTTACATTTCTGTCCTTTCTGATCCAGATTATCCAGGCTGTAAACAATGTGAACAGGATTAAAAAACTGTGCGCTGCTGTTTCTATTTATAACATTGAAGGTCAAAAAATACCTTATGCAAAATATTTTATTAGACAATATCCCATTGTTCTATTAATTATGTGTGGCTCTCAGTGGCCTGCACCAGTTCCAGGTCCACACGGCCCTGCAGCCCAAGTGGTTTGTTAAACCTCAAATGTACATGCCATCTCCAGGATGCAGCACACACACCCGCCCATCAATACTTAATGTTTTCTTAACTACATTCATTTCCTGTATTTGAAAAAAAAATTCCCAGTATATCAATCTTTTTCTCCAATACTTGAAAAAAACTGGATACCTTCAAATATTTGTCTCTACCTGGATGGTAATCCGTCACTTAAATAAATCCAGTGAGTTCATGCTTTCTTTCTTCCTTCCTTCCACAATCTCCATACAGTAATACTACAATTCTTCATTTCTATCTTCCAAGGAATTCACTCTTATTCTTTAATGGTGGAAGCAATCTTTCTTCCTACCTACTCCCAGATGCTGAACTTCAAATCCCACCACCCATCGGAAGCATGGCCAATCATGATGGCCATTTGGAATTGTAGTTCAGCAACAACTGGATTGCCATAGATTCTCATTGCTGAATGGAAAATCACAGAGACAACAGCAAGCACATTCCGGTTAGACGGCTACTGTCTGCAGAGTTATATCATTCTTAATCCTTAGAACAAAATATTTAATGTACAATATATAGCATACCCAGCATTCCATGACATATTTAAGAAATCATATAATATTAACTATCTCTTCCTTGTCCTAAATGCCAGGCATAATCCCTCCATCTGATTTTCATCCAAGTTACTGCAATTGCTTTTTTCAAGAGCTATCTTTGCTAGTTATTCCTTTCTGCTACCACCACCATTTCCCCCTTTATTTACCAGGCTGCCCGCAATCTGCACACATGGCATTTTCTTTTCTCTTCCAAACTTCCTGGAGCAGGTCTGTATTCTTCTCATCTTCTGCAGCCATTTTTCTCAGTTGCTTTTTAACCGTCCAGGGCCTTTTTCTCTCTCATCCACATGCATAGGAAACTGGACTTATATAGAGAAGTAGATTTTCCTTTCTTTTCTTTTTTGCAAGGGAAAAGTGGCAGGAAAACAAAAGTCAGCGTCCCTGCACAGCAACTTGAATGACCGACTGCTTTTGTAATCCAAAGCAAGTTCAGGCTGAAGGGTGCTGCTAAGTAGGCTCAAGTGACAGGAGAGTGCTGTAGTTCAGGAGACCAACCCTGTGGGTGTAAACTTAAAGGGAAGTACAACTATTAACCACAGAACCGGATTTTCCATCTCAGAAAGGACTAAAGGACAAGCTCATAAGTTTAAGCACTTTGCAGACTGTTCTGTGATTAACAATACCGTGTGTAACTTCCCCACCCGTTTGATAAGTTCAGAGTACTTGTAATCAGTCACCTATTGGCATGAATCGTATTTGGAGATTTAAAAAAAAAAGGGGGGGGGGTGAACGTCAAGACAAATCAAACACATTCAAGTTGTCCTGAATTTTTCTACACATGAGAAACAGGTCCCCTTAAAAGAGCCTCCAATTCCACTTTGCCTACTGCTTCCATGAAATAAAATCTCCATAAAACTGCTCAATTCTGATGAGCACTAAAAGTGGCAGCAATCCAATAGACACAATTCGAATTATGCTGTTATCTAGAGACAGTCTGGTTTTTGTAGTCCAGAACTGGTAGCCTTATTGAAGACTTGAAAGAAAAGGAAAAATGACCAATTAAATAACTTGAGCCTATCCAGTGGGGGCTATCAGAACAAGGTTGTAGCTCCAGGGTATTCAGCATGAAGATAAATTTACATTTTCAAGCAATGCCCATCTATTTGTGACCATTGAAGTAAGAGACTGAGGCACTGAATCTGTAATTTTCCACCACAGTTGGGCAAGCATCAAGGATTAGGGTTTTACTTTTTTTTTTTTTACCAAAAGCCAAACCACCACAGTTAATTTGCTTTATATGCAAATTAGAGATTGGATTTAGTGGGAAACAAATTGTAGTTCAGAAGGTAAATCTGACTTTCTGTTACATCCCAAGTTGTACAATGCAACGATGAATAGTGTCTGACAGCTTATTTTAGAAAAGGATCCTTTTTATAGCTTTATCTATTCATTTAAATGTATTATAGTTCCGATAGACTGGGCAATATACAAACCAAAACAAAGTCTATGAAAACAGACACATAAAACCATACAATGTGGACTAAAATGATTAAAAGTGACACAAAAACCAGGTTTTCAAGGCTTTATTAAATTCTTGAATTCTACAAAGGGGGCTCCTTCTTTACCTTTGCAGGGAAGCTGTTCCAGAGTGAATAGGTTGCAACAGAGGAGGCATGCTTTCTCAGTTCTGAAGGATGACAATCTTTAACAAAGGGAACCTGGAAAACACCCAGTCTGTCAGAAGAAACCAGGTTGGCGAAAACAATCGGAGATACCGCCAGGCCTTTATACCATACAGGGCTTTATAGAATTGTATTTGAAACCCGACTGGCAACCAATGCAGCTTGCAAAGCAGAGGTGATACATAAGGATGCCAACAGGTACCATTGCTGCTGTATTTTGACCTGGCTGTACCTTCCAGGTGGTATTCAGGGGCAGTTCAACAATGGTCAACTGGAAGCTCTTGCAGATCAACTGTATAATGTGCAGTGCAATGATCTGTGGTAGTGCAGTGATTAGAATACAGTATTGCAGTTCGATTCCTTTGATCCTGACTGGTTCAAAGTTTACTCAGTCTTTCATCCTTCAGAGTTCAGTGAAATGAGGATCTAGATTGTTGGGAGCAATATATAAACAACTTAGAGAGTGCTATGAAGTCTAAGTACTATTGCTAGATCCCAATCTACCTGCTACCTTCCCCCAGGTAGCCTGCTTATGCTTATTTATGCAGTCACTCTATTATTCCTTTCTGTAACCAAAGTTCAAGATCAGTATTGCGGCTTGTACCGGTGAGTGAACTTTAGAGAGCAGTTTCACATGCATATACTAGAGAAGGTATAAGTGGAAGATCCAGGAAACCATTTAAAAGTGCAAGCTAGCCATATGTTCCACAGAAACTGAGACTTACTTCAGATGAGAGACTGAGATATAGATAAGTTCTTTTCACACATCATCCTTCCTAACCCAATTTACTTCATCATGGTTTACTAAAAGAAATGGAAGCACCCGTTTAACTCATAGGTTGCAAACCACACAAAATTAAATCACAATCATATTATAATTTAGCGTATATTTGAAGCTACCCATGCCAACACAGCCTTTGTTATCCATGTGGCATTCGACTATGGGTACTACAAGGCAGTCTCGAAAGTTGTGTAGCGATTGCGCGATTTAAAAAGAGAGAGGGAGGGAGGCAGAAAGAGGGAGAGAGGGATGGACAGAGAGAGGGGAGGAAGAGAGAGAAGGAGAGGGAGGGAGGGAGGGAGGGAGCGAGAGAGCGCGAGAGCTTGGTAACATATAACAAGCCCTAACAAGAGTTGATTAAAACCGAGAGCAAAAGCGGAACTTTCGGCAAAGACTATCGAGGAAGCGACGGCGGGACGAAAGAGGCGGTGCACTGATTTGCGCTTCTACCGGAAGAAGTAATCGCCGGCATGGGCCGCAAGAAGAAGGAGCGGCGCGATGGGACTGCGATGCTCCGAAGAGTCGTGTCTTTCGATGAGAAGAGTCGGCGGTGAGTGCGAGACAGGAGGAAGAAACTGGCCGACTAGATCTACCGCTAGCCCCTCCCTGGGCGATGTATAGTCTTTCGGTGTTCAGATCCCTCCCGTGGGAAGGAGCTCCTTGCAAAAAGATTTACCGGGAGGCTCTTTGCATAGCGAGAGAAGAGTTAAAGCTGAACTGGGATGCTCACTGCAAGATTCAGACACGTTTCTTTAGTATAATGTTTTTCAAACTTGGCACTTTAAGATGAGTGGACTTCAACTCCCAGAATTCCTAGCCAGTGGCCCAGTTTGAAAAACACTGCTTTACCTTACTAGATTTTAGTATACACGTGCGACAGAATGTACGGCAGAGGTCTCCAAACTTGGCCACTTTAAGACTTGCTGGCCTGGAGAATTCTGGGAGTTGAAGTCCACAAGTCTTCAAGTTGTCAAGTTAGGGGACCCCTGACGGCATAATGAATTTATTTACAAAAGGGACAACTTGCTAGAATTTCTGAATTCGCTTCAAAGTAGATTTTCCCCAGTGTCATACCTTCCAGATGTTTTGAATTATAAAGCCTATTCAATGGCTGGTTAGTGCTGGCTGAGGATGATGGGAGTCGCTCTCCTCTTCATCTGGATGACATCAAGTAATTGAGGGATGTCATAGTTTAGAAACCATTCACAAAATAGTTAACCAAAGAGTAAAATCCAATTTCTGTTCTTGAGGTTGACATTCATAGTTACTTCTTTATTCTCTTAGTCTTTCCCTCTTCATCCTTCTTGCTTAGAACTGTATCTGAGCTACAAATATCCAGACATGTTTCAGATAGTAGCTGGGTTAATGTTTTCTTTGGGCTGCCAAGTAGAACAGATATGGATTTTTTTTCCACTTAAGAGGAAAATAGAGAAGTGAAATGTGGAGCAAGAAAGTCTGCTTATCGTTCTGTCTCATTTTGTAGTAGACAAGCTAAGATAAAATGGCAAGTAATGGGCAACAATTACATTGCCAAGAAAACTAGCCCACTCAGGGGGAACAGAATCACACAAGGCTACCTGGACATTCAGAATTATAAATAGTTCTTGGTTAATAACTGCCCAATTTAATGATTGCTCAGTTATATAACTGCTGAAAAAAGTAGTTTTATGACTGGTCCTCACACAACTGTTGCAGCATTCCATACTCACGTGATCACCATTTGTGAGCTTCACAGCTGGCTTCAATCAATCAAACTAGAGATGGAATGGACCTTGGGGGGTCCTCTAGTCCAACCCCCTGCTCAAGCAGGAGACCCTATACCAGGTGTGTCAAACTTGCGTTGTCATGTGATGTATCGTGACTTTTTCCCCCTTTGCTAAAATGGAGGTGGGCATGGCATCGAGCCCGCGGGCCGCAAGTTTGACCCCCCTGCCCTATACCATTTCAGGCAAGTGACTGTCCAGGCTCTTCTTAAAAACCAAACACTTGCTTCCAGCAAGCAGAATCAATGGAGAAGCCAGCAGGAAGTCAGTCATACGATGCCATGCTTAACCTTGGAGGATTCACTTTATGCCTGGCAGTGAAAGTGACGTAAGTTTGTGATAAGGTATAGCCATATCCCTTAGCAAAGGGGTTGCTGGTCCCAATTGCAATTGTTAACGACTACCTGTATTATTCCCTGAGAGGCTTTAAAAAAATCATAGCTTCCATACTTTATGGTTATCCAATCTGTTCTGCCATTTTTCCACCTATACAAATGAATTAGACTCTTAAGGAATGTATTGTAGGAGCCAGCCCATATTTCTAAGTTAGTCTGCATCATGTCTACCTCATGGGATGTCTACATGGAGATTTTAATATGGGCAAATCGTTGTATGCTTTTGCCTATAGGTAAAAATTTTGTATGTATTTGCCTACTGATCATGCAGGATAAGTAGAATACCAATTCCGTAGACAGAAGGGTAATCCTAACTTATTGCTGCCTACTATACTGTGCTTATTCTTTCCAGGGAGTTCTTGACAGGATTTCACAAACGTAAGGTTGAGAGGAGGAAAGCAGCTTTGGAGGAAATAAAGCGCAAACTGAAGGAGGAAGAAAAGAAGATGAAAGAAGAGGTATGATTTCATCTGAGATATGTCTGGGAAATGGAAGGCTGCAACAGCTGCAAAAGTAAGGCAGAATTGTTTCCTTCCAGAAAAAAAGGGGTTTTTTCCAAACTTTTTTGATAGCTGCCTTCATTTCTGCCTTTTATTATTAATACTCCAAAAAATGTATATTGCATTTGCTTGCTATTTTAGCAAACTTACCCTCACCATTTGGACTCCACTCTAAATATGTTATACCAGTGTATTATGAAATTAAACTGACCTCACTTTTGTTCAAAACTACTGAGACACATGTACTTGGAAATAAAATGGAGTACCTCCAAGTATGGCTCATATTTTGAGGCAAAGATTTTGTGGGGGAAAAGAGAGAGCTTTGCTTAGGGTGCCATGGTTTAAACTGGCTTGTTTTAAGGGAGATTCCAGATCTTGTAGGCTTTGATAGTGTAATATTATAGACTAAATTGAGTTTGGTAAGTTAATATAGAAATACCATACAATACCACAATTCTACCAAATACTAGACTACCACAGTATAGTAGGAAGAAATAGTGCATGATTTTTCATTGGCAGGATTTAACTAGCAACTTGAATGAGGCAATTTAGGAGATGATCTGAAAAGTCTTGGAATATCTATTTGTTTGCTTCTCTTGTAGAGACATAAAGAATACATGAAGATGTTGAAGGAGAGAGAAGAAGCCTTAGGTAAGTATCCTGTTTGAAGATGTAACCTAGCCTGGAATCCCAAAATGTATAAGATGACAACTTAGAGCAGAGGTCTCCAACCAGTGGTGCGGGGACCACTGGTGGTTTGTGAGAAAATTTTGGTGGTCCGCAGCGCACCTGGGTGGAGGAGCTACTCCGGGATGACCAATGGGCCAGTCCTGTAACTAGAGCTCTGGAAAGAGAGGAGAGAGAGAGAGAGAAGGAGATGAGAGAGAGAGCAAGAGAGAGATGAGAGATCCCAGTGTTTTGTTTTCTGTGGGAAATGGGTCCAAATGGCTCTTTGAGTGTTTAAGGTTGTAGAAACAGGCAGCTAAGTACCTGAAGGACCCCATCCTGACACTGGGAGACCAGGCACTTCAGTGAGCAACGCACTGGATTCCTATTAGTGGTCCGCAGAATTTAAAATTACGAATTTGGTAGTCCCTGAGGTCCAAAAGGCTGGAGACCCCTGGTCTAGACAACACTTCCTTTGCATCACAGATAACTTTTTTTGAGGGGTGGGGGAAAAGGTACATGGCCCCACTCCAAACAGAACACTAGACAAGAAGCACCCACCATTTTGTTCCTAAAAAAACCAACGGGTCTCAAAACAAATGAAACATTCTTTCCCAGCAATTCTTTCCATTTTTAAAAATTAACCATTTCTCGAAATAAAATAAACTAGAAAACCCACAGAGCATCAAGGGAAGTGTATTTGGGCATATTAGCTATTCTTGCTTTAACTATCTAGGAGGTGGGCTAAGCCTAAGTTGTCCTGGCTTCTGGGGCTAATATGCTCCACCCTGACATTGAACGTTGTCTGAACATTTGTACACCCACATGTACACATGCAAAATTCACAAAGGCAGGTTTTTTCTACAGTGCAGAGAGCTATTTTATGTGCAACAGCAACACAAAGCCTTTTTTTAATATACTCATATCAGTAGAAATCATATTTTATACTTTGCCGGAAGCAAAAAATAATACTTTTTCCATGACAGAAAACTCAGATACAATCTCCCATTTATTACATCACCTTTCCTGCATTCAATATCAGGTATAAACACATGCAGAAACTCTTGCAAGCCCATAAAAACAGAATGGGTTCATCTATCACATTAGCTTAATCATGACTTAAGAGAAGAAGCCCCAATTAACTGGTTTCACTGATTACATGAAGCAAGAAACCACAGGTGTGGAGCTGCTACACTAACCTGAACAGTACGTGATCTAAAATACAAACCAACTGACTTCCTTATGTCGGAGCACATTATGTGAAATCAGAGAGACTGTGTCCCAAAGGTCTAGCCAAGTGGACTTCCTTGGTTTATTTTCTTTGAAAACATTTCACTTCTCATTCAAGAAGATTTTTCAGTTGTTGGATGAGAAGCAAAATATTCTCAAAGAGAAAAATCAAGAAAGTCTAGTTGCCTTTTGGAAAAAGTACTTTTGGGACAACCATGACCTGGATGATTGAGAATCTCCATGAGATGTTCAGAGAGACTGTTTTTATCCCTCAGAGAGGAAGGGAGAAGATCACACAAGAAACTTGAAGATGTCTGTTGACCACCTGAATTGTGTTCGTAAAGGCTTTCTCTAGTGACTTTGTGTTCTCAATTCCCCTTAGACCAGGGATGTCCAATCTTGGCAACTTTAAAAGCTGTGGACTTCAACTCCCAAAATTCTCCAGTCAACCATGCTGGGAATCGAAGTACACAAGCCTTAAAAGTTGCCAAGGTTGGACACTCCTGCATTAGAAAATCTAACATGACTATGGCAAGGTATCACGGCAATTACAATCTAATATTTCTTGAATGCACCAAGTTACTTATTGTTGTCTACAGGGAATTATTTATCAGCACCATTTTGTATAATGAATGAAGATCACATCCCAAAACTACTTCTATATTTTTTCTCTAGTGCTCAGTCCTTCTTTCTCTCTATTTGCCCTGAGATCTGATCCTGTCGAAACCAAGATCTTCAAGCATGAGAACTGCAAGAGTCTCACATGGGCGGGGCCATAATAAAAGGACACATACCCCAAGGTATAGACTTGCAGGGCAAAATCAACTCTGGTTGACAACTTTTAGCTAATTCTCAAGGTGTGGAATGTTTTTTCAGTTGTACAGAACTATAAGAATCACAACTGCCCATAGCTTACCCCCAAAGTAGTTTTGCAGATGCATCTCATATGCTACAACATGTTAACTAGATCTGCATGGCATTGTATTAACGAGTTTTTATACCTCCAAAATTCCCTGCCTTTCAGAAGCATGGGATTTGGACCTAATTCACTATGTCTTCTTTCTCCTTGTTATTGCTTTATTAGCTTTATAGAGCAAAACTGAAAGTTAAGTTTTTATTTATTAATATTTTCCTCTTTAATATGTTATCACAGGAAAGGGTAACTAGTTGCCTTTGGATGTTTTTGACTTGAATTCTGTACAATCTACACATATTTCAGAATACAGAATAACAGAGTTGGAAGGGACCTTGGAAGTCTTCTAGTTCAACCCCCTGCTCAAGTAGGAAGCCATATACCATTTCAGACAAATAGTTGCCCAATCTCTTTTTAAAAACTTTCAGTGTTGGAGCACTCACGACTTCTGGAGGCAAGTTGTTCCACTGATTAATCGTTCTCACTGTCTGGAAATTTCTCCTTAGTTCTAGTTGGCTTCTCTCCTTGATTAGTTTCCACCCATTGCTTCTTGTCCTGCCTTCAGGTGCTTTGTAGAATAGCTTGACCCCCTCTTCTTTGTGACAGTCCCTTAGATATTGGAACACTGCTATCATGTCTCCCCTAGTCCTTATTTCATTAAACTAAATTTACCCAATTCCAGCAACTGTTTTTTATATGTTATAGCCCCCAGTGTCCCCTAATCATCTTTGTTGCTCTTCTCTGCACTCTTTCTAGTCTCAATGTCTTTTTTACATTGTGGTGATCAAAACTGGATGCATATACTGCTGGCACATATTTAAATGATTATCCACTAGGAGTCTACAAGATCCCTCTCACAATTACTACTATTGAACCAGGCACCACCTATACTATACCTGTGCATTTCTTGCCTACATGTAGAAGCTTACTTTTTTCACAACTGAATTTCACTTTGTCAGATAGGGCCCAATATTCAATCTGTCACGGTCCTGTATCTTAAGTCTATCTTCCAGAGTATTGGCTATTCCTGCTAGCTTGGTGTCATCTGCAAATTCGATGAGCTCCCCTTTCTCATCTAAATCATTAATAAAGATATTGAAGAGTGCTGGGCCTAAGTTAGGGCCTTTGAGAAACCCCGCTGCATTTCCCCTTCCATGTAGATGCAGTTCCACTGAGGACTACACGTTGAGTGCAGTTGGTCAGCCAGTTACAAGTCCATCTGGTGGTGATGGTGTCTAACCCACATTTTTCTATCTTATCAAATAGCAGATTGTGGTCTACTTTCTCAACTGGTATAGCCAATGGCAAGGATTTTTTTTTATAATAAAAAGTTTTATTGTTCACAAATATACAAATATATCGCTTAAGATATGTTGAATTTTCAATTATCTTTTCAGATAAAAAATATTTTCCCAAA
>JAOYMU010000283.1:22398958-22410295 GCA_025802295.1 Psammodynastes pulverulentus
CATATTTTGATTTAAAATGCATTGGGTCATGGCTGACGTCAACTTGGCCATGCCCACCCATCCAGTCACATGACCACCAAGACACACCCACCTTGACACACCCACCAAGTCACATGAACACCAAGGCACACCCACAGAACCATGCCCATGGAGCCTCTTGGGAAAAATTTCACATTTCATGCCTGGTACAGTACAACTTTACATCCTTTGGCTCAAGTATATGCAACTTGATGTCCTTCTAAGTTTTGGATTTCTTCAATTCCAGTCAACATGGTCAAAAGGAAAGGACTATTAGAAATGAAGTCCTGAATATCTGCATGGTCACAGGTTATCTACTCTTCATTTAGCCATTTAGCATTGCCTATTATTGGCACCTCAAAAAAGCCTTATACTTTTCTTTGGAAAGAATAATTAACAATTCTTCTGGGCATACTTAGTGTAAATTTAGCATCTTCTGGTGCCTGTTAATATATCCTGGACAAATACTGTAATTATAAGAATCTGGAAAGCAGATTTGTGTGTTCTCATAGGAATACAGGCAACTGCCTTATATCTGATCACTTTGCTGGTCTATTTAGTTAAATATTATTCTGAGGAGAATTGCTCTTCAGAGGAGTTTCCCATCTTTTTCCACTAGATGCTTTTTGCAGGAGGTGTCAATGGCTGTGTGCCTTATTACTTTTAAAGCTGGTAGGCTGTCCCTGAGCAACTCTTCCTTTCTTAGGCGGCTGGTGGTACTGAGATCAGCCAAGCCTGACTGATCTCAGAAACCAAGCAGAGTTAGAAACCACTAGGAAATAGTAAGGCCAGAAGTTAAACTGGCTAGCTTAAAAAGTTTGTAAAAATGCAATGCCATTTCTGGATTCTGATCAAGAAAACATGGAAGTACCTATGAATTCATCAGGAGTTGGAGCTTGACATGAAGTTATTGTATCTCACCATGGGAAATATACTACTGATGCAAGCCCACAGAAAATGTCAATGTTTTCAAATAAATGGTCATAAGCTGCAAGTAAATTAAATGCACAGAACTAAACAAATACTAGATCATCCTTTAAAATTAAAGAATTCCAATCCTACTAATATTTGGGTGTAAGACTGAAAAGGGTCCCCTCTGCCATTTGGCCTGAATTTATGGGTCCAGGAACAGTGCAGTGTTGAATCTGAACTTGGAAAACTTGATTTAAAAAGTAGTGCATGAATAGCAGGGGCATGTAGACAACATTGGGGACTATTATTTATTGTTCAGGTGGAGATGGCTGGCCAGCTGGCCTCTTCTGTAGACATTGCATTAATGCCTGCCCCCACCCCCCAAAAAAACCCCTCTGCTCGAATTGCAGCTGCAAGTGAATGATATGAATCTGCCTTCGTACTTTAGGCCAGCTTAGCACCTGTATATCTGCTCTTCCAGACACTGCCTCTACTGTTAAGCATGTTACACCCTTAAGGGAGGCAGCAGCAAAGTAAATAGCCTGAAAGAACCATTAATCCCTATTTAGAAGTGATGACACTGAAATGACCTAAGGCTATATGCAAATATTTCTGGAATGGAAAGAGATTATATTCTGTAATACAAGATAGATAGATATTTGAGAGGAGTTCGTAAATATACAATCTTTAATTTTTAAAAGAAAAAATCCATTATCCAGTTAATTATTTTGCAATAAAAATAGGCCTCTATTTACATTTTGACAGATACCAACTATGAAGTTTTTCTACATTTACTTATTCTGAATTGCATGATTTCTGAGAGGGGAGTGGGTGGAGGAATGGCTTGGTATAACTGGTGGAGAGCTGTCCTGGATGTCATGCTCCATGGCTATCCAAGAAAACTCTTGGTTTTTCAGGTTCCACTGGCATATTTTAATAAATAGTACATACTTACAAATGAGTTGGGCAATGTAGATAAAGTAGTAGATTCATTTCTTTTGTTCATAAAGCAATTCACCCCTGTATTATTGCATCTCAATCTGAATTTTCAAAATGAAGAATTTGTATTTTGTGAATAGAAAATGTTGAAGTCCCTTTGCCAATAATTTCTGTTCTTTCTAGGAAATAAATGGTCTTTTATTAGACAACGTACAAATACCAACAAGGAAAGTTGGCAATTTCTTAAGTACAGCCAGTGGTGGGATTCAGAAATTTTTACTACCAATTCTGTAGGTGTGGCTTGGTGGGTGTGGCAGGGGAAGGATACTATAAAATCTCCATTCCTACCCCACTCCAGGGGGAAGTCTACTGCAAAATCCCATTCTCTCCCCACCCTGCTAACCTGCTTTCCAGCTCCGTTCTCCTGTGCAGGACAACAAAAGAAGACCCAACCAATCAACTGGGACTTGGGAGGCAGAGAATAGATGGGGTGGGGCCAGTCAGAGGTGGTATTTACCAGTTCTCTGAACTACTCAAAATTTCCTCTACTGGTTCTCCAGAACTGGTCAGAACCTGCTGAATACCACCTGTGAGTACAGCCATATAATTTTAATTGGCAGTTTCTTAAGTATAGCCATGTAATTTTAATTGGCAATTTCTTAAGTATAGCCATGTAATTTTACGTAACTGAAGATGGAAGCAATTTAGTGATTTGCTACAACAGATGTAATACTGAACAAGGTTGACAGATGGGAGACAGAAGCAGCTGCTTAGCACCCTGTTTAGGAGATGGTGTGCTGGGGTTGTTTTTTCTATGGCTATCATTAACATAGTGTTCCCTTCCCATCATCCTGCATTTTTCTTGGTAGCAGTGAACCTTCTCATCAAACAGTTTGTTTTTTCCCAGTGGGCACCGATATACTGTATTTTCTCAAACCAAACAAGTGTTTTCAGCTGCTGGGCTGCACAGTAAGCAAGTACTTTTGTTTCCAACTTTGCGTGCTTGAAAATGCTTGGTTTTTCCTTGCTTTATATATTTAAAGAGGCTTTTAGGTTACAGAGTCATCTGAGTTCCCGGAAAGCAGAGTTAGGGCCTATTGTGTCCTGGCTGAATGAAGCATTGATGGTAATGCTACATATTTCTTAGGGCTTTTCCAGAGATCATGTCATTACAAGTTCAGCTAGTGCTAGAAAAATGTGACGGGAAGTGTGCATTTTCTGAAGCAGTGAGCTTTTCATTTGGTGCCTAACAGAACTCCATTTAAGAAAAAAAACAATGAACAGTACAGGTAATTCTCGACTTATAACAGTTCACTTAGTGACCGTTCAAAGCTACAGTGGCACTGAAAAAAGTGACTTATGGCCATTTTGCATGGTTCATGCCGTTGCAGTATTCCATGTTCATGTGATTTATGTTCAAATGCTTGACAACTGACACATTTATGATGGTTGCAGTGTCCTGGGGTCATGTGATCATCTTTTGCCACATTCTGACAAATGAAGTCAATGGGGAAGCCAGATTCATTTAATAACTGGGTTACTAACTTAACTGCAGTGATTCACTTAACAAATGTGGCAAGAAAAATTGTAAAATGGGGCAAAGCTCACTTAACTAATTTCTCACTTAGCAACATACATTTTGGACTCAACTGTGGTCATAAATTGAGGACTACCTGTAATCCAGATTTCTCTGTGGAATGTATTTATATTATTAAATTTGCTCTATGCCTAGCCATATATAAATGCAATCCTTAACCAGAAAAAAATGTAACATTATTTTTATTGATAAAAGAGATCATTTTGAAAAAAGTGTGTTCAATGTTAACTGACAGTTTCCTGTGGTGTTTTCATGCTTTTATTCAGTCTGTTGACCATTGGAGCCTTTCTACCCTTGGCATCTACACTGTATGGCTCAAACATAGCATCGCCTTCATCTTGTCCTCAGTCCATGCATGAGTCCTAAGTTTTCCTTCATTACTATTAAGGAAAGTAAGTAATTACTATTACTGAAGTAGTATTTCCCCCCTCATTCTGGCATTAACCACAGGCAGCCTCAAGATATCTGAAATCTCTTAGGCTTTGTCAGTGTTGCCAGGCAAATGAATAGGCTACCATGCCCTGGAATAGAGTCAGGATAGGGATCAGCAGCAGTGAGAGCAAATTTATGCTAGCCTAGTTCCGCTGACTCAAAGCTGGGCAGATCGCAGTTCAGCTCAACTATGTGGAAAGGCCATCTTTGAGGCAGCCTCCACTCTAAGGAAATTCAAGGTGGAGCTATGTGTCCACAATATTTGTGAAACTTGAATATGGATAGCCCTTGACTTACAACCATTTGTTTAGCAATCGTTCTAAGTTACTATGGCACTGAAAAAAAGCGGCTTATTACCATACCTCACATTTACAATGGTTGCAGCATCCTGGGGGCATGTGATTGCCTTTTGAGACCTTCCCAGCTGGTAGAGCCTAGGTGGTGCAGAGGATAGAATTAAGTAATTGCAGGCTACTTCTGCTTACAGCCAGCTGCCTGCAGTTTGGCAATTGGCAGATCGAATCTCACCAGGCTCAAGGTTGAGGGCTGTAAAAAAGCACTGTAAAGCAGTATATAAGTCTGTGCTGTTGCTATTGTGACAAGCAAAGAAGCGGGAGAAGCCAGATTTGCTTGATTTCCAGGTGATTCACTTAATTCCTTCACCACCATGGCAAAAAAGGACATAAAATTGGGTGCAATTCTGTTAAAAACCATCTTGCTTAGCAATGAAAATTCTGATCTCAATTTTGGTCATACATTGAGGGGTACTTGTACTTTCATCAGTCACGTTAAGGGCCAAAATATTCTACTGCATACAGGAATTATGGAAAATAGTCTCCTGGTGCAGGAGTGAGGAAACCTAAATTTAGCTTAGAATGGTGTATTTATTCCTTGTTTGTAAACAATTTAATAGTTTTGTCACCCCAATTTTTTTTCTTATCTTTAGATATTGTGAAGCTTGTAATTTGCCAGCAAATGTTTTAACTTTTATTGGGTTAGAAGATATGGATAATTGGTGTTTACGTTTCCAGAGGCGTAGTCATCTCAATTTGCTGATGTACCATAAGCAGCTATCATTACCTTGGCACTTTAAAGATCATTTGATTTTTTGGTCCCCAGCTTTTGTAAATGGAAACAGGAAACAGCTCACTTGGTTATAAAGAGGTATTCTAATCTGGGACTAGTGGCATAAATAGGGAGCTGAGAATTATGAAAGTAAAAGAAATGAAATGCAGTCAGATTGTTTTTAAAAGGTTGACGCTTAAAACTGCTTTTGGTCTTGAAGCTGTCATTCCCTGTTTTGAAATAGGAAATGTAATTGGCACAATGCTTGCTCTAATTGGGTTTCCTTCACTTAAAGTATTAATGTTCTTCGTACCTCTTGGATTGCATGATAGAAACTGTAACTTTCTGGTTCAGGCAAAGGCAGAAATGTAGATACTCATTTTTACAGCATTGCATTCTTCAGAGCAAATACATTGTCTGATCTTGTCAGCCTTTGTGCAGAAATAGGAGCCATAGATTCCCGACACCCCCCTCCAAATCAACATAATGGCTGAAATTATCAGGTTATTGCACTTCCCATTTGTGCAAGCCAAAGTTTGTTATTTTATTTTTATTTTATTTATTTGTCAAGCATATATGAGAAAAACAAGTATAGGTAGGAACATAACATGTAAGCATAAAAGTATAAGTAGGTACGAATAAAAAGGAGCATTAGGACAGGGACGGTAGGTACGTATGTTCGCCTATGCATGCCCCTTACAGACCTCTTAGGAATGGGGTGAGGTCTACAGTAGACAGTCTAAGGTTAAAGTTTTTGGGGTTTGGGGAAGAGATCACAGAGTCAGATAGTGCATTCCAGGCATTTTACAACTCTGTTGCTGAAGTCATGTTTCCTGCAATCAAGTTTGGATAGGTTTGAGTTTGGATCTATTGTGCGCTCGCTTATTGTTGTGGTTAAGGCTGAAGTAGTCATTGACAGAACATTGTAGTAGATGATTTTATGTATTACATTTAGGTCAGACTGAAGACAGCGTAGTTCTAAATTGTCTAAGCCCAAAATTTCAAGTCTGGTGGTATAAAGTATTTTATTGCGAATAGTAGAGTGGAGAACTCTTCTTGTGAAATATCTCTGAATTCTCTCAATTGAATTAATGTCTGATATGTGGTGAGGGTTCCAGACAGAGGAGCTGTATTCGAGGATTGGTCTAACAAATGTTTTGTATGCTGTAGTTAGTAGTTCAATATTACCGGAGAAAAGGCTACATAGGATTAAGTTTACAACTCTTAAAGCCTTTTTGGCAGTGTTGTTACAGTGGGCTAAGTAAACCATCATCATGAATTCCATAAAATACCCTTTTTATCCTACTTAGGTTTCCCCTCTCAAGCTTCTTTACACAATTAACATCAAATTAGAATGCAGTCAGAGAAGTCTGAGGTAAGAGGTTTTTTTCCTTCCCTTTCTTAAATTACAACCAGACGTCTCCCTTCCCAATAATTCCCAGGATTAGAGAAAGGCAGGGTAGGAAGTACGCTTGGGAATCTGGAGGGGTGATAAAAAGGAGGAAGCCCCTCCTAATCTTCTGATCTTCAAGCCTCTTCGTCGGATTATAATTCGCCTCAAGGCTTTCCGTAAAGCGATAGTTTTTTTTTTTTTTACTTGGTTTTTATCAGCCAACGTCTCCTTTGCTGGGGTTGACAGGCGCTGCCCGGCACACGGTCCCGGTCTGGGAAAAGACCGCGCGATACCTCGCCGAACTCTGCCTGCTCTCCCTCGCCGCTTTAGTCTCTCGCGCCCGCCTCCCCCATTGGTTACTCTTGCCTCGGGGCGGCTGGGCTCCACCCCATCTTCGTTCTTGCTTCCTGATTGGCTGCTTGGTGATAGTGCGTCACGAATGTTGCAATTCGATACGTTCCTATTGGCGGGCAAGAGCCTCCCAGGAAGTTTTGATAGGAAAAAATGGGGAAAAAAAGTTTCTCCTGGGCGGATCAGAAGCTAGGCGAGTTCGGAGCAGAGCGACGGGAAGCCGGGAAATGGCCATTGATGCCGCTGCGGTCGGCGGTGACTTTAGCGTCGCTTGGGGGGGCTGATAATTAAAACGTCCCCGGGGAGGCTTGACAGCCGTCCGTTTTAAACGGCAGCATGACGGTAAGGGTCAGTCTGACTCCTGGATGGTTTTGTAGCCGCGGATTCCGGTGGTGTAGACTTGTCTATGGAGGGGAGGGCGTGTCCGGTCAAGTGTCCGGGAAATCCGTTACCTTTCGGCTTCGAGCTGAAAGCTCGAGAGGTCGATTCTCGCGGGGGCTTTCCCCCCTCTTTTCCTCCTCTAAAAGGTGGGCTGATACCTGACCTTCCCTCGCTTTTTTAGGCCTGCCGCCTCCTCTTCCTCCTGCACGGGATCTTTTTTCTCTCTCTTTTGGGGAGAGGTCACGCGTTTGCACACACGAGCGCGCGCGCTCCGGGATGACTTGGGAAGATTTTGCGCCGGCGGCTTTCTGAAGGGAGAACGAAGGCGAGAGATCCCTCCGATCCCGCTTTTGCGGAAAGCGGCGGACGCCGGTTCTCTTTTTTCCCTTCCCGCAGGGAGAAAAAAAAATACGGGCAGAACAAGCAACTGGCTTGATAAGTTTCTAATTTTCACTGAAAAAGAGCCATGCAAACTTCCTCGGCAACGCAGAATTCTTAGGATCGAATAACGAATTCTGTAGAAAAGTCTATTAAAAACACGTTGAACGCTTATTCCGGCAGAATAAAAAGTATTCCCATAAAAGTATTGTGTTGGTAGAATATCCATATCGCGGATAAGTTTATAACTAGGAAGAGTCGCTGATCCTGGGTGGGAAAGTACTTTCTTGCCTGTCCCAGAACCTACTACCATCCTTCCTAGGCAGGCCTAAAAAATTGGCTTTGTGCAATCTCTTTTCTTTAACTTCTTCTCTTTCCCATTTTGACCTCCTGGGAGTGGGTGTGTTGTAATCATAGCATGGAGCAGCTTTGAGATGAACATCATGTTGATTTGGAAAGCAGGGTTTTTGATTTTTTTAATAGCTGTTGCATATAAGGCTTACTTTGTGGAAAATTTTGGGGGAAAAAACACTTAGCCAAGCAGACATATTCTCTGGATCTGTTTCTTCTCCTTAGCCTGGATATTATAAAATATATTGGAATATATGTATAAACAATGTGTGGTTTCCTGTTTACTGAAAAAATTTCAACATTTCATTCTGCATCTTTACAGAGAAGAGTAGCATTCAGCATTTTGTGGAATTTCTGAAATAGTTGGCAATAACGGTGTTTCTTATCATGCTTAAGAAAATAAGGAACCGGGAGAGGAGATTGTTCCTGAAAGGGCGATGGGCTGGGGTGTGGAAAGGGATGGGGTACAGGAGGACTAATGCTGAAACAATTGAAAGCTTTGTCTGCTTTTTGTAAATGTGTCTTTCTCCAATGCCTTAGGACTGTGGAGCAGAATTACCTAGCCTGAGATTGAATAAACTGAATGCAAGCAACAAGTTGATGCCCCTGGCAAAACAAAAATCTTACCTTCCCAGGCTGATTGGCAGGAAACAGATTTGCCCGTAGATCATGGTGGCGGCCTCCTGCTTGTCAGATTGTGAGGCGAAAAAGCCTGTTATGGAAGAGGCGAAAATAAATGGGGAATCTCAGCTCTTTTAGCTTTTAGTTTAGGGGTCTTGAAATGCATTTGCATAGATGTTTGAGGGCAGAGCAGTGATCTGGGAATATTTGTAATGTCCTAAAGTCTGTGCGAAAGGGCTGGAATAATGAAAGAGTGTGTGTGTTGATAGCATTTGGTTATTTATGCTGGCTGCATGAAGAATGAAGGCTTTAAGTGATTTCACAACCATATTCGGGGAAAGCCATGACCCTGAGTTTTGCTCCGTGCTTCCTACTGCCTCATTAACATCCTGCAGCCCTTCCTATCCTTCCTGGAGACACCACTCCTTTTCCTCTTCTCTTACCCTTCTGACCACCCTCCCCACTCCTGGCTCAGAATAATTACTTAGAGAGGAGGAGGAGAAGGAAATGGGCACACGAAAATGATTTTCCGTCTTGAGGTCTGTGGGGAGTCTCAGTTCCATAAGAATGGCATAATTCCTGGTTAGATTTTCCTCCTTTTGGTTTTCCGTTCTCCCTGTTTTTATTGTGGGTGGAGTTGATTGTCAAACCTTGGCTACAATGCAGAGGGAGAGATGGTTTATTTAAACAAAATCTTTAATAGAGTTGAATTCTATCTCACTAGCTAGAGTAGGCGATGCATATCCTTCGCTATTGCTGACATTTCTTTCTTCCTTTTGACAGTGTCATTTTTATTAATTCAGTTTTAGTGAGTTCTCACTCAGTGCTTACACAGGAACATTCTTCTAATGACTCTTGTAGGCAAAACAGTCAGGTGATCTTTCTTTACCCCTAAACAGACCTGTGCTTTGGTGGTATCTGTTGGAGACAATATGTCCTGTACAGTAAAGTCTCTGTTATGGGCATGCATTCTCAACATTTAACCCAAAGGAATTAGTAGTTAATAAATGGCAACAAACAATAGTTTGCATAGAAGTATATGGGAATGTCACCCGTGGTGGCTTCCTATAGAGATATTCAAATATAATACTAAATAATTTAATATGTTAATGAGGTTTGAGGCTCAGTCTCCCTCCCAAGGCATGGCAGTTGAAGAAAGGGCAGGTCAGTGCTTCCAATTCTGTTCCCAAAAATTGCTATGGATTACACATGATAGAAATGTTACACATTTCTGCAAGAATTTAAAGCAGCTGCATTTTTCTTGAGAATGAGTGCCAATATGCTGCAGTTATGGTGGTTGGGTGCTGGAATTAAGTGCTGGACTAGTGGTGGGGAGACCAAGGTTCTGATTCTCCCTTAGGCATAGAAGACAGCTGGGTGACCTTGGGCCAGTCTCTGTTTTCAGCTCCCAAACAGCATCAAGTTCGCAGATTAGCCTAACCTCTCTTTGCATCATGCTTTGATGCCTTTGCTCTGTGAAACAGGCGAGCACAGTGCATTCCAGCAGACTCTTCAACAAGTAGGACAAATGCTGAAAGAAAAGAAAAAACCTTGGAATTTGTGGCAGCTGAACTTTTGTGAAATAAACACAAAACTGCATAGCGATGCTTGATCCTCCTGTTGAAACAAAGCCTTTGAGTTTCATCCAAAGAGGCAATGATCTGTGATAGCTTACAAACAAGGATTAGTTTTAGGTTTTGATTTTAAGCTATGTAAGCCATGGATGACTGCTTGTTAAGATGCAGTACCAATTCTACTATAAGAAACTATAATGTATCTTACTTGTTTTTGATGTAGCGTGTTAAAAATGAGCCATTATAGTTTGTGAAACATTGTTTGATTTATGTTCCATCTTTCTACCCCAACAATATTCAAACCAGCGATCATTTTTTAACAATTCCAAAAAATCAAAATATGAATCACCATTAATATTAACATGAAAGACTAGTAAAAGTAGATTTTTTTAGATCAGTGTTTCTCAACCTTGGCAGCTTTAATGTGTGGATTTCCAACTCCAGAATTCCCCAGCCAGACTGCAAGCCTCTGATAGCAAGGGCATCATCAAAAGGGACTCCTCTATCCATGATAACAAATTCATACAAGGAAAAGTAGTTCCTGATATAAGCAGAACCATGTATATTTAGACTTTATAAAAAACATTTTACGTTACAGTAGTTGTACTGTAGTTGTTAGACACTTTTTAAGAGTAGCCCATGTACAATAAGTTGCAATAGTCAGGTATAATCAGCATAGTCATTCTCATTAAATTCTGCTAGCTTAGAATAATTATTAGTGCATTGGCATTACCCACAATTGTGCAAATATACTTCTTGCCATAATTGCCCTCTTTGAATTCAGTAAATCGGAGGATTAAGGAACACTCGGCAAACTATGGAACTTCTGGGGGAGTACAACCCTGTACAAAACATTCACTGAGTTGAGTTACCTATTTGTCAGTAACACATTAATATTACATAGGTTTCACCTTGTTCTCCTTCATCCAATTCATTATCAGACTTAAGCGAGACTCATAGGTATCTAAAATATCTGAATGCTAATAAACTCTACAATTGGGTTCATCAGTCTGGATTTTCCCAAATGCCATCACTTTGCTAAACAATTCCCACAACACTGTCAAATTATTTACTAAGACTGTATTGCTATTATTCTTTTCATCCATACAACCATGTTGCTTGTATCTTTACCATTTATATTGTTCTATTTGTTTCCTAGTATGATTTGATTGCTTATTAGCAACCTATGACTATCACTAAGTGTTGTATCTTATGATTCTTGATGAATGTATTTTATTTTTTCATTATGTACTGTGGAAAGTTAGCATTTATCTCTCTCGTAGAAAAATGAAATATCCTAGGAAATATTAAAAAGGCAGAATATA
>JAOYMU010000283.1:22410395-22420846 GCA_025802295.1 Psammodynastes pulverulentus
ATCTTCTTTTTTTGGTAATGGGGCAAAGAAGTCAGTGATGTCGACTTGGCCACACCCACTCAGTCACATGAGCCCCCTAAGCCACGCCCACCCGGTCACACGACGACCCCCCCAAGCCATGCCCACCCGGTCACATGGCTGCCAAGCCACGCCCACCCGGCCACATGGCTGCCAAGCCACTCCCACCCCGCCACATGGCTGCCAAGCCACACCCACCCGGTCACATGGCTGTCAAGCCACGCCTATCCGGTCACACGGCTGTCAAGCCACACCCACCAAATAAGCCACGCCCACCGAACCGGTAGTAAAGAATTTTCAATTTCACCACTGAGTACAAAGTAATAGCAGAGCATTTTAGCCTTTTAGGACATTCCATTACAGATCTCATGGCAGAAAGTTCTGTGATTCAGAAATATTTTCTATCTGAGAATTAGGTGGAAAAAATAATTAGTATTTTATATGAAGACTGTAAAAAGGATAATACTCTGGAATATTAGAAACCTATTTTATTTTACCGCAAGACAGAAACCCACTAAAGGGTTGTTATATATAATAGAATATCGTGTCTGTGTGTGTATTAATTTGTTATTTATTTATGTTAGAAGCATCACAATTAAAATAAGGTATACTATACTACATAAAATTTTAAATATAAAATACATAGTGGTGGACTTCAAAAATTTTAGCAACCAGTTCTCTGCCCAGTTGCTGGGTGGGCATGGCCATGGTGGGCGTGGCCTATTGGCCTCCTGCACCATGGCAGGGGTGCATTTTTCACCCTCCCCAGGCTTTCCTTGAGCCTCCAGGAGGGTGAAAATGAGCCTCCCTGAGCCTCTGCGTGAGCCCTCCACTTACCTGATATCCAAAATGGGCTATGTGGATACTCTTCGGAGGGGCAGGGTGGGGAAAGTGGGTCCAGCCAGGGGTGGGATTTGCCGGTTTGCCAAACCAGTCATAAAATTAGCTACCGGTTCACCGAAATCAGGATGAACCAGTAGCAGCCTACCCTTGTAAATACAAGATTAAAATAAGTGCCAGTTAAACAAATCTTGCCCAGAAACTAACAACATTAATTGCATTCTGTCTTGCTGTCATGAAGTCCTCAAGGGTACACCAATCAGGACACAAAGGACAAGTCTACTTATATGTTGTTGTCTGCATGTCACCAGAATCGCAAAGGGGCAGAAGGCATTGGAGAGCTCCATTTGTTCAGGGTGTCTCTGGATCTTTTTTTTTTTTAATTGAAAAAGTTTTATTAATACATTTTAACAATAATTTTCACCCCAACCACCCCTCTTCCCTTCTCTCCCACCTTCTCCCCACTTCCCAGATCCCATACAAGGTAGTTAAACAAGTAAACCCCTCTTACTTAAACTCATTAAACCATTTGTGCTCTTAAAATCAGTTCTTCAATTCCATCCTTACTATAAACAAGAAAAGACGAAATATATATACATATACCTAGATATAGTATCTATAAATAAGAAATATATAAGAAAGCTAGGAAGAAGAAAACAAAGGGAAAAAAAAGCATTGTAGAGAAATACATGCTATACATATGATAATTAATAAGGAAAGGGTATCTTATGATTCTTGATGAATGTATTTTATTTATTTTTTCTTTATGCACCGAAGACAAATTCCAAAATCACACTTGGCCAATAAAGAATTCTATTCCATTCTGTTCTATAATACCCTGCTACTGTGCTCCCCCACAATTTTATGTACATGTTACATTGCAGGGAGAACACAAGGGAATCTATGGCATATTTTAGATCAAAACTTTAATATTAAATAGAAGTTCCCAACCACCACATTCTGGGTATTGCTTTGTATGAAAGGCTGGAATTACAGTAAAAACTGGGCTATAAGGCCCAGTTCCATCAGATAATCTAGAAGGGTGTCTTGTTGATCCTTCTGAAAGCAACTGTGAGGTCCAAAAGCTCCAGCAGAACTGCATTCACCACTTTCCAGTTTCACTGCAGATCATCACCAAATTGGCCAAAAACTCTAATTGAAATGTGTCCAGAACATCAACCATATGTTTGGATTCCTTTTTCCAGAAATTGAATTTTTAAGAGTGATACAATTGTACAGAACACTCGGTCAATAGACAATTTTAACTCACTCTCCTTTGGCTGGAAGGGGACGTTCTCTTGAAAGGAGGCAGTGAATATTTTCCTCAAGTATGGGCCCTTTAAGCAACTATAGTTTTCATCTCTGCAGACATCTTGTGCACATGTTCAAGATCTACAAATATTCTATAATAATATACAAGTACGGTAGTCAAAATACATCCTTTCAACTTTATCCACAAAAAATAATGCAAATAATGATGGTTCAGTGATTGCCAACCCTTGGCCTAATATGATATAATTTTAAGACTTGGCATGTATAAGAATTGGGAGTTCTGATTACTGTGGACTTGGAAATACAGGAGTTTGAGACTATTTATTATTTTAATGGAAAACTCATGCTTTAGCATTATGGCAAGAGCCTTGTCACTCAATCTATTCTTGTCTTCTCCATTAACTATTTCTACGAAGACAGTCTAGGCATTAGAGTTGGTCAGCATTTATTTAAACCAAAAGAGTTGCATGGATATGATTTATGCAAGTAACTTGAGTAAGGAACTATGTATTTTGGTGGAGAGTAGTTATACAAAAACCTCAACCAGTGGTTGGCAGAATCTAATACACGTTTGTCTCTTTGCATGATCTGTTCCTAATTTCTGTATAGTTATGCTTTAAAAAAAAGGTGTCAAACTCCAGTTCATTGAGGGCCGCATCAGGATTGTGTTTGACCTCTGGGGGCTAGGGTGGGCATGGCAAGCTCGATGTCGCTCGGGTTGGCACCTGTGGTGGCCCAAGCACTCCGCCAGTGAAAACAGGCTACCAAGCTCCATTTTTGGCTATGACAGCCTCCTGCAACCCTTTGCCAGCAAAAACAGGAGAGCTCCATTTTTGCTGGCAGAGGCACTATGGGCTGGTCCTTCGCTGTTTCCAGGATGGCCCCGTGGGCCAGATCTAAGCACCCCACTGGCCGGGTCCGGGCCGTGGGTCTTGAGTTTGACACCCCTGCTTTAAAAGAATTAAGGTAAGTTTAATGAATGATCTCTAATATCATTAAATTAAAATCTCTTCTGTTACATGTTGCTGCTGGTCAGAAAATATTTTCTCTATTGTATTATATTCTACACAGTAGGTGGATTTGCTTGCTGCTTCTGAAGATGCCAACACCAAAACCTAAGTCAGAATCAAGCTGAATATTGTTCCCTTTGGTTTTTTATTGCTATAGTTCGTCACATGGTCAGCCAGATGTTTAGACTGGATTGGATATTTTTATCCACCTGTTGAGTCCATTTTGAGAACGGCCTAGCTATGCAGCCGAGGGACGAAGCAGCTTGCTCTTTCTCTGTGGTGTCTTCCTTTCTAGTTCAGGTGGGCTAGAAGTTGCATGAACTTTGCCCCATTTTCCCCCTCACAACTTAGTCCTCCCTTTCTAGTCCAGGTGGAAAAAAGGAAGAAAGGCTGCAGACAAAATTCTCCCAGCTTCATTTCCCCGGCAGCTTCTAGCCCACCTGGGCTACTAAGTGAGGCAAGAAGCTATGAGGAAGGAAATGAAGCTGTGACAATTTTTATTCTTGTTCCATATCTGTCATCGGACATTGGCAATCCTTTTTTTATAATTTTTATAGAAGTATCAAATTCAGAAAAGTGAGCCTTTGTGTATATTCCATAGATTTGTTTATTTGTGATGTGTAAATTGGAAGGGACCATTTATAAGATGTTCTTACGCAATCACCAGTGTATACAGGTAGTCCTTGAATTGCAACCACAATGGGAGTGGAAAATTCATCATTAAATGGTGCAGTCATTAAGCAGGACACCATTTGACTGCGATCTCTCTTGCCAGCTTCCTCGCTGACTTTGCTTATTGGAAGCAGTCTTGGAAGAGTGCAAATGGCGATCACATGATTGCAGGATGCTGTATCTGACCTAAGTGCAAGCTGGTTGCTAACTGCCTGGATCGTGATTATTTAATTATGATGGGATGCTGTGACCTTCATAAATACAAGCACTAGGTTATTTTCATAACTTCGAGCAGTCGCTTAACAAATGAATGTAAGTTGAAGCGTATCTAATTTGTATAAAAGAGGCAGTCTAAGTGAATGGCCAATTTCTTCTAAAAAGTGTCTTTATTTGATTTACATTGATTTAAACATTGATTTAATTTACATCTGAGCAGAATCAGAAACAATAAATACGGTATTAACCTATTAGAAAATTTTATCAGGGGACATTGCTTTTTAAAAAAACGTACCACAAATGTTGTCTTTCTCATACCCACACATACGTTATCCTTTTGCAATATATATGTGTAACATTACTTTGACTGGTACATCTTACAGTGATGGTTCCAGATCTGAATTTACGAATTGTAAATTTGTAAATTGTAGTAGTATGGTCCAATGCAGCCAAAAGTGGCCATTCATGATTATGGTATTTCAGAAAAAAATGAGCTTATTTTTCTATGCAAATTATACTGTTATGCATAAGGATGATTATATCTGCAGTGAAGTGGGGTAGAAAATATTTTTAACTTTGCTTTCTAATGTTAAAAGAAGTTTACATGAAACTCTTTTATAAATACACTCAAAATCCCTAAGTCAATTTAGTATCCTTGAATGATAATATCTCATGTATAGAATTTCTTCCACAAGTAGTGTTGAAAAATGTGCTAAGTCTTGCAAGAGAGAGCAAAGTAACTAGCTTGTGTAGTAGATGAAACTCTGAAGCTGGAAATTTGAATCCAGGTCAGGGGAACCAGATGCGCCAAACCTCTAAAGTTGCTCGCAGTCCTCAGGTATCCTTTTTCAGGTTGCTTGATGTTCCTTAATGTTCCTGTGGGCATGACTAGGATGAAACGCTGGATAAATAGATGTATCACTTAATTAAGGGTGAAATGTTCCAAAATTCAGCCCTACCGTTTTATTGCTGCCTGAAAACCCTTATAGACATAAATCAGAAAAAAAGAACTGTGGTTTTGATGATTAAAAAAATATTTAATAGGAAAAAAAAGATATTTCCTTTTTGTAGCCATAGAATATGAGAGAATGTTGTAATTGTACTTGCATTTGCTGCAAAGAAAATCAGACGTTTCTTCTTTCTTTTTTTTGCACTTTTGTCTATTTTTCTCTCTTTATCTTTCTTCTCATTCTCTATATTAGTTTTTGTATATTTAAAAAAAAACATTTTAATGAAATTTACATGTACAGGTTGTCTTCACTTAATGAGTTCTAACAGCCCTTCCAAAAACTACTTATGACCCAGTTCCAGAATTCTGACAGGTGTGCTATCCCCTCTTCCCCCCCTGAGTCATGTGATCACATTTTGGATGCTTGGCAATCAGCTCGCATTTAGGGCCATTTGCAGCATTCCGCATTCATGTGACCACAATCTTTAGTGGGGTATTTTTGCCAGTTTTCAGCATTTATTTCTGGTTTGGGGCAAAAAAAACCCCACCCATTGAGTAAAACAGGTTTGTTTAATGACCGCTGCAAAAAGGTCATAAAACGCAGTGATCCTTTTAATGACTGCCACAACTTATAATTCCAGGTTCATGTATGGCCGTAATTCAAGGACTACATGCATATAAAAATAAAACTCAGCCCCAACCACCTAATCACTCTCACTTCCCCCTCAAATGTTATGTGTGATCTTTGTTCACCCAAAGATTGTACACTGCCACAGTAATTCAGTGCTACTCTAAATAAAATTTTAAATCTTGGTCAGGCCTATATCCTTGAGATATATTGAGCTGTGGGTTTTGATCATGACAGTCCCAACACATGGTTAGTAAGATGCCAGATAGAAAAAGACAGATTTATTTTTGAAAGACAGTTGTTGTAGTTAAGGTGGAGAACACAGTGCCGTGTTTGGTTTTCTTTAGTGCTGTATCCAGAACGTTTCTCATTCTCTGTCACACAACCTTTTTATTAAAGGGCTTGTTGTTTGCTTGCCGTAGTTACGAAGTCCTGTTTGCTTTTGGGTGGATACAGTATTTAATTGTGATGAACCATTCTGATTTGATGGATTTTGTGAAATATTTTCAATTGGGTTCTGTAACCTCATTTCTGAAAAACACGAGCAGGTCGTTGTTTCCCTATTTCAGATATATTGGGGATGTGGCACAGTTCAGAGATATTGTAGATAACTGCAGCATTTTATGTCTGATCATGAAGTTTGGTTAGAATTAGATCATTGCCGCAGATGGCTCAGTTTCGTTCAGCATAACTGCACAGTGACCAAGAACGCTTTAATGTATTCATTGAGTAATCCCTTAATTAACTAATTCATCATTATAGACTTCCTGAACCTCGTTGTGTGGACTACCCAGAGCTATGCTAGCTAACAATAGTAGGATGTCTTGTGTATCTGAAAGACTTAAGTTGAGGAAGGGTAGATTGCACAGCCACTGACAACAGTGAAATTCAAACTCACCCCTTTTTCATCACGTTTTATCATTATTTGGTCAGCTTTTGCTACCAAGCTTCTAGGTAACAGGGAATTAATGTGCTAACTTTTCTCTATTTAAATTTACTAATTGGTTTTGGCAGTATATGTTTATGACTTGCATGTGAAAAAGATTATGCCTTTCCCATCAAGTTAAGCCATTGTAAATCAAAAGTAGGAATGGAATTGGAAGGATGTCCTAATGTCCATGCTACAGATTGCTTTCTACTTTCTCTTGACTTGCATGGACTTTGTGCCATTTTAATGCTCTCCACAATCTTGTGAAATAGCCATAGGCAAATAAACCAATTTGGCCAGAAAACCAGTCTGCTCAAACTGGTCAACAATTTTATTGAGCTAGCTTTTTTTTAATTGCTATTGTGCTCCAAAGACTCCTGACTTATTTAGCCTCCTTTTTTTCTCTGCGTTTTTGACTTGGAGGAAACTGTTCTGAATATTATAGCTTTATTATTTAGTTTTTATCCTTGTTAAGAGCATGAAACCTGTCCATCCACCCAAAACCTCTGAGACATAAAAGGTACTTGTCATTCCGTCAGGAACTGTTGATTCCCCTTTTATGCAATCTTGCTATAAACTACTAGACCTCACACTTGGTCGATGTCTTATGAGCATGCCTTCCTTCTTGTTCTCCCCTTTTGCCATTCTAAGCAGTTTCTCTCCTTCTTTGGTATTTACATTCTTGGCGTACTTGCTTGCTATTATCATATTCCCCATCAACTTCATTTTAGCAGGGTAAGCATTTTTTATTCCTTTTAATCTCATGCAGCATAGGCCTCTTCAGACCTGCAGGAGGATTTGTGAAATAACACATGCGCGTGCGCGCACACACGTTCACACACACACATAGACATTTTACTACATCTTGTAGCATGTTGTGTTAAGCTGAAATGTAACATGATGGTACTTAATTTGCTACTGGTTGTTTTCTTGCATGACACATCTTTTCTATTATTCTTGTTAATGTATAAAATACTTGTATCAGAGGTGGTATTCGACCGGTTCGCACCGATTTGGCCGAACTGGTAGCAGCAAAAACTGCTGCTCGGGAGAACCGGTAGACAAAATATAGCTACCCGTTTGGCTGAACTGGTAGCTAAACCCCCCCCCCCCCGCGTGCGCGTGCTTTCCCTTCCCACGCATGCACCTACCGCCTATCAAAGAGTCCTCTCAGATGATCGGCACACGTTTTTTAGCTATCGGTTCGGTCGAACCAGCACTTTTTCAGCTCAAACAAGTGCCAGTTCGGCCAAACCGGTAGCTAAAAATCATGCGCAAATCATCGGAGTGGACTCCCTGACCCTCTCCGATGACCTGCGCATGTTTTTCAGCTACCGGTTTGACAGAACCGGCACTTTGTTGAGCTAAAAAAGTGCCGGTTCGGCCAAAGAGGTAGCTTAAAAAAATGTGCCGATCAGCTGAGAGGATCAAAGATTCCTCTCAGATGATTGGTGTACACATGCGCAGTAGGCACACGCTGGTAGGCGTGCGCATGCGCAGAAAGGTGGGGGAGTGTGTGCACACACACAGGGGGAACAACCGGTAGCAACACCGGGGGGAAACCACCACTGACTTGCATATGTAGATCAACTATTCAATAAAATCTGTCTTACAAAAAAGGAAACATTGATTCTATCTTTGCTTTCTTGTGCCACAGTTGTTCTGCGTCCATTTGCAAGTTTTTGTATTTTGTAATTTTCTCTAGTTCTTTCGGCTCTACTCTACTGTCTCCAGGTACTGCCAGATCCACTATCCACACTTTTTTTTGTCTCTCTTATCAACAACTCTTACATCTGGAGTGCTATGTGGCAGGCGCTTGTCTGTTTGAATTATAGAACCCCAAAGCACTTTAGATTCATCGTTAACTATTACTTTGCCTATTTTGTGGCTGCAGCAGGTTTTTGCTCGCAGACAGATGGTATTTCTTGCAGATATTCTAATGCGCCATTGTTGTGATGGAATCTGGCGCTGGTTGCAGAAGGGAGGGGCTCTTTCGGCATACCAAGGATTCATAGCTGATTCGTCTTTTGGCTTCTTGAAAAAGAACCTCTCCCTCCCCTCCAAACCATTACAATTGTAGCTAGTTTGTCATGCCATTTGTAGTCAGTCTGTGCACTCCTCTTGCAGCAGCTAACTAGGTGTCCATCATTTCTCCCACTTCTTTGTAGAGATGACATTTGCTGTCTGTTGCTGTCTTCTCAATTGTTGTTTGGGCTAGTTCTTAAGGCTTAGTCTTGTGCAGCTAGAATTAGCCTCTCATATAATAATGGGGCCATTAGAATCAAGGCCATCTGGATTTTGTGAGGACCCTTGTTTCAGAGGGCAGGTGTGCTGCAAAGAGAAGGCAGATGTCCAGGATCCCATTAGATGACATAGTTTACTCAAAGGAACCCAGAGTACACCAACTCTGCAGGATCAAATTGGTCAGGCAGATGCTGTGGGAGACAGATGGTATCAGTTGTAAAATTGGGTGTGACTCACTTAAATAACAGCATTGCTTAGTTCTGGTCCCAGTGGTCATAAGTCGAGGACTACCTGTATGATATTTTGGAGCTCTTCTGTAACCTGATGGGAAATGATCAGAATTGTATGTAATGTATGAGGAAGGTCCTAGATTGTTGAAGCTCCTAGAGGCATAATTGGTCCTTCAAATACTTTGATCTTAAGCCATTTAAAAAGACATGGATTCACACCCTTTTGGATCCATTGTATAGAAACCAGCTTATGCATTACTGCTATAAAATATTATGGTAGAATGCATACATGAGATTTAAGCTAAATAGGCAACAAAATTACCCTGCAGCTCTTTCTTTGGTACTAAAACAAAATTTTATACATTTTCTTCATGCCTTTGATTGTTCTTACCTGTCTGACATGTAGGAATCTGTTGACATTGAAGTAAATCTCTTTAGACTGGTAGGCTAGAGGCAGTCCTCACTTTATGGCCACAATCTGGACTAGAATTTTTGTTGTTAAGTGATGTGGTCTTAAGGGAACCATCATGTGACCGCATCTGGCTTTACAATCCTTTTTGCCAGTTGGTTGCCAAGCGCCTGGATCACAATAACAATGACTGCAGGGGCACTGCAGCGGCTGGAAATGCAAGGACCAGTTTGAGAATAGATCAGGGGTCTCCAACCTTGGCAACTTTAAGCCTGGAGGACTTCAACTTCCAGAATTCCCCAGCCAGCAAATTCTGGGAGTTGAAGTTCTCCAAGCTTAAAGTTGCCAAGGTTGAAGACCCCTGGAATAGATCATAGGCACTGTTGTGAAATAGCTGCTATGGGGCTCTTCCTCATTCAGATGGGATAATTTCACCTCTCTTCTCCTGCTAGGTGCTGCCTATTGTTTTGTTTTTTAATCCTTTTTTAAACTGGCATAGGTCCAAATAAAACTCTGGTAGCAGCTGTCCAACATTTTTATTTTAAAAAATACAGATAGTCCTCATCTTACGGCCACAATTGAGCCCAGAATTTTTGTTGCTAAGGAAGACAGTTGTTAACTGAATTTTGCCTTACTTTATGACCTTTCTTGTCACAGTTAAGTGAATCACCAGAGTTTTAAAGTTGGTAACATGGTTGTTAAGTGAATCTGGCTTCACCATTGACTTCACTTATCAGAAGGTCGCAAAAGGTGACTCTGGGACACTGCACCCGTCATAAACATGAGTCAAGTGTCTAAATTTTGATCACATGACTATGGGGAGGCTGCAACAGTCGTATGTATGAAAAATGGTCATAAGTCACTTTGTTCAGTGCCTTTGTAACTTCGAACAGTTACTAAATGTGCTGATTGGCATTTGAAAGTAAAAGTGATATCGACTCGACTTCCGGCTTCCAGTGGCAACGGACTGCTGTGGGGCTTTCTCCTGCCCCCAGCGTCCGAATCCAGCCGCCGCTGAGGCCCCTAGGGGCCAGG
>JAOYMU010000283.1:22435362-22445837 GCA_025802295.1 Psammodynastes pulverulentus
CTTTAAGACTTGTGGACTTCAACTCCCAGAATTCCCCAGCCAGCCAAGTCTTAAAGTTGCCAAGTTTGGACATCCCTGGGCTAATGCATCCAAATCAAACTGTAAAATCAGCAGTTGTTTTAATTAGATATATACATCCAGCATTTTTAGACAACTCAAATTCCTTTTGTAATAAATCATTCTTTTAAAATAAATTTTATTAAATATAAGATTAAAAAATACAAAAAGAAACAAAAGTCAGAAAACTGACAGAAAGAGAAGTACAAAGAAAGAAGAAAAAGTAGTAACTCATACACACACAACCTCAACCTTTTACTTTAAATTGCAGAACATTCCAGGCTGTTTCTATAGTAAGAAAATTATACTAATAATCAAAACCTAAAATTAAAGTACTGTATCATTTTTTCCAGTTTCAAATAAAAAGTCCAGAAGTGGTTTCCAAGTAGAACTAAAACTACAATAGATAAATTCTTCTCTTTAATTAAAAAAGTTTTGCCATCTCCCCTAACTCCATCATCTTTATTATCTGCTCTTCCATTGTGGAAATTAGTGTGTCTATCCATCTTTCTGCATATAAGGCTCTTGCTGCTTTAAATATATATAATTGCAAGGTTCCAAATTTTCTTTTATGTTTTTTGTCCATCAAACCTAAAAAGATTCCTGGTTCCAATTTTATATTTAAGAATCTTCTGAATCATAATAAACTCATCTAATGAAGACTTCATATTTGTGGTTTCAAAAGTCTTTAATAGCTTTAAGATGGCCAAGAGGCAGTTTGTTAAAGTGATTACAAAGAGAAGTTTACAAACTTAGTGTAAACTGAGTTTATTTTTTAAAAAATAAGTTTTTATTAATTTTCTTTAAAAAGAAAAACTAAACATAACATAAATCAAAAACATAGGGGAAAAAAAGAAAAAGGGAAAACGTACGAACATACAAAACAATCAAAACAACAACACTAAGGGAACAAAAAAAAACCAATAAAATTCCATCAAATAGTTATATCTTAACAGTCGTGATTAAATTTACAGATTAAATAGTGTAAACTGAGTTTAAAAGACTCCACCATGCTTGCAAGCGAGATGACTGGTCTCGTCATCTCCTGGAGCTCCAACCCACGGAAACCTGCTGTCCTGCAACCTCCTCATGAGGAGCAGAGCACATGTGGCCAATCTCCCAACCTCTCTTTGTCTTGGCTGTAAGCACCGCTTTTGCGAAACTGTCTTTAATTCGCCATACCATCACCAGTAGTCCAGTAAGCAAGTGAATTTCTCTTCAAATAATTGCTTTGAGAAACCTAAGAAAAACCTCAAAGTAAAACCTCATTTGTTAGCGATTATAATTGGGAATATATGATATTTCTCCATTTAATTGAATTACCTGATAATTCAGCATCCTTTTAATATTATGGCAGTACATTTTGGTAAGGAATATTCACAATGATCAAAACGTATCATTCACATATAATATAACATTCACAAATAAATGTATCATTCACATATAATATGTTTAGCTCTAGCCACTGAAATCTCCATTATTTAAACGTCAGTGAGCAAATGTTCTCTTTGTCACCTGATATAATGTATGAGGGCAGAACTTAAGTTCTTCCACTGAATTTTTCTTCTTCCCAAGGCAATTTAGTTTGGAATACATAAGATATATACAAGTTTAGCAGATTTTACTGATCCTTTCTGTGTCCTGCCTCTCTGCTCCTACCCTTCCCTTTGCTCTAGCAATTGAAGCTTTGAAGAAGGCACACAGGGAAGAAATGAACAAGGAGTTGGGCAGAACACGCAACTTTCAGAAAGGGTTTTCAGATCCAAATGTGCTCCAGCAACAGCATCGGTAAGTGACGATTGAAAAATGATTGAGGGAATCTTGACTCATGAATTGAGGTGGGAGATATAATTGTATATCTATCAAAACGTTGATTGCTGTAGCATTTGATGAAAATATTTGGGTGCGTTTGGGTATCTAATTGACTTTGCCATCAATTTTAAGTGTAATAGAGAAAAGAAAAATATAAAATAGCTGGAGAGTAGTCCTATTAATTTGTGTGTTCATTTAAATTCATTTGGATCAAATTCAATTTTTGTACTACCTTTATAGTATGCCATTCTTTGATTCACCTCCTTGTGCTTTTGGGATGCATTCCCTCTAGTTCATTTAGCTAAGTGCAACCCTTTTATTCGAATCCCTAGTGTGGCGTAACAGGGTGAGCTCCCGTTACTTGTCCCAGCTTCTGCCAACCTAACAGTTTGAAAGCACATAAAAAATGCAAGTAGAAAAATAGAGACTGCCTTTGGTGGGAAGATAACAGCGTTCCGTGCGCCTTTGGCGTTTAGTCATGCCAGTCACATGACAACGGAGACATCTTTGGACAGCGCTGGCTCTTTGGCTTTGAAACAGTGATGAGCACCGCCCCCTAGAGTCTGGAACGACTAGCACATATGTGTAATGGGAACATTTACCTTTACCCCTTTTATAGGAAAAGCTAATGACCTTGCACTTTCAGTTTTCACTAGAAGCCATTACTTGTTTTTCTTTCAACAGATAGAAAGATAGGTCAGAAAGATAGATTAAATAGGACCATTAAGGCCCTTTTGCACCATAGATAGCCTAGAGAAGGAATTCTGGCAATTCAAAAAGATGCCTAAGCATATCAGACCTGGAAATGGGGATGTTAGCAGTAGGCTATATTTGTATAGATCAGCCTTTCAACCGGCTTCTGTCTCATGATGGTCACGTTTTATTCAGGATTTGCAAAATAAGATTCTTATGTTGGAGGGGACAGGCCAGATTTTGGGGTGGGGGAAGCGGGGAAAACTAGCAGAAAACTTAGATGGTGTTGATGGTGAAATCCTGATATCTGCTGCAGGTCTGATGTGGAGTCTCTGAAGCGGGAGTTGCAAGTGCTTTCAGAACAGTATTCCCAGAAGTGCCTGCAGATCGGGGGCCTGGTGCAGAAGGCAGAAGAACAGGAACAAATGCTGCAGCGTTGTCAACAGGACGGGAAAGAGCTGCTCCGGCAAAACCAGGCAAGGGCTGGTGGTGCTGCCATTCTGAGGGAAAAACAGTGACAGAGCAAAGTAGCATTCATGAAAGGAGGACCGTTGCAACCTCCTTAATTCAAAATTCAATTTAAATTTAAATACCAGCGAGCTTACCATTCTTCTTACCTGGTGGTCCGTCTTAGCAGCTAATTCTGGGAGATTTAGCAACAATTTTTGTGATGTCAGCCATAGACATGTTTGGAATCCCTAAGATGCTGAGTCAAGTTGAGCAAACACTATTGAGCTCTGGAAAGACAAGCTTTGTAGAGAGCCCTGGACAACATGTAGCCTAAGATGTTTCTTCTCAAGGCTGCACAATTGAAGATGGTAGCAGGCCATTGTGTAAAAATGGTGCAATTGTCCAGAGTCTTTTGTCAATATAAGAAGTTAAGACAGCCATGGTTTTGCTATATGTAACTCACCTTTTAATAACTTAAAAAATTAAGAAATGGAAGGAGCAAAGCCAGAAACGATCTGTCTCCCTTGAGGATGTTAACTGTACTCCCTCTATGGCCCTCAATTATTGGGGGGAAATGTTTAAATGGTTACCAGCTTCAAAAAGTCTTCCTCCACCAACGTATTTGATGAATATGTTAAACTATTTCATTCTCATTCTTCCAGGAGTTGCAGAAGCGTCTTTCAGAAGAGATTGGCCAGTTACGAGACTTCATTGCTGCTCGGGGCTCACGTGACGGTGCTTCACACAATGAGAAGAGTACTTGTGAGCTAGAGGTAAGGAGGAAAGGTTGCTTGTTGCCTGATACTTTTTGCCTGTCAAACTTCGCAGTTTTTTTGTTTCGTGTATAATTTGGCTATGTAGTATTGTGAATGAAAATAAATCTCTGCTGAATCCAGAAGCAAATGCACACAGCTTTTGTGGCAACAAATAGCACTAGCAATAGCACTTAGACTTATATACCACTTTATAGTGCTTTATAGTGCACTCTCTAAGCGGTTTACAGAATCAGCATAGCTCTTTTAAAAGGGAGATTGGGGATATTATAGATTAGCCAGTTTAATGTTTCTTCAAGACAATTCATAGAAATGTTAATCAAGGACATAAAGAAAATCAAAAAGGAAAATCAATCTGGATTTTGTCAAACTTCTAAAGTTTTTTTAAAGAAATCTACCAGGCAATAAGGTATGGTTGAACAAACATGGTTGAGCAGGTCAGGTGAACCAAGCCATAGAAAATCAGTTTGCTCATGAACACTATCAATTTCCTGCTTTGTATCAGACATGATTTTAGTCTTAGGAGAATACTTGGGCAGCCTAATTTTGCTGTCTTCTGAGGGCAGTATCTCACCCATCTTATCACATTGAAAGTGGTTTCGATAGTAGACAATGGTGTCCTGAACATTTCCTTTTCCATCTTTATTCTGAAGGTGCTTCTTCGAGTGAAGGAGAATGAACTCCAGTATCAGAAACAAGAAGTCCAGTGTCTGAGGGATGAACTCCAAATGATGCAGAAGGTAGGTTCCTAAAAGCAAATCAGAGGTGCTGGTTTGCAAGAAGTGCGTATACACATAAGCACAGACCGATCACTCCATTCCCTGTCACAGTATCCTGTGTTATCCAGAAAAGTAGCAAGCTAAAGAAATTAAAGGCATCGAGTAGAAGAGGAAACACAGCTAAAGTTGTTTTGCACCAAATTGAATTCTCTGTATTGTCCCATACCTTTCTGCCCTGGCAAATCACCTTTACTTCCTTCATATCCATGCCTTGCTTTGTACTCTGCCTTTTATTCTTTAAATTGTTAGGCTCTCTTTTTTGAGGAGCTCTTCAAATCTCTATAAATTCTCAGTTATTCTTTTCATCTCAACTTATTTCCTTTTTTTTTTTGTAATTTGATTCTCATTGTTTATGACTGACTAATACATTTCTTTCATACTAGTCACTTAATATTCAGCACACATTCATTCTTAATTCTCCTTGATCTCATTTTATCATATTACATTGCATTCAACTTTATATTTCTCTCCTGATATACCTAACATTAAACAAAGTGGGCAAAGCATGCTTATATACAGCTATTGTCTTTTGATGAATATTCAATTCTTGCAATAGACTATCTACTATTTTTCTAGAAGCATTTGCACATCTTAAATTTTTTTCTATCCAGGTTCCCATCTTTAACTAATGTTCTATAATATTGGTGTACAGATCATCTATTTGCTTTACTTTTTGCCTTTTATGTACTACTTGCAAACATTTTAGTCCATTTTCCCTGTTAACCACAGCTATCTTTGTGTTAGATTGTGCATCACACAATTTAACATTCAGGTCAAATCATTCAACTTCTCAGCCGACACAATATCATCTGCATATTCTGGTTCATGTCCAGTATTCTAACATCTCTACAAGTCCATAAATACATTAAACAACCAAGAAAACATCCAACATCCCTGTCTTATCCTCCATTCAATACTCAGTTATCTGCTCAGCATTTATTCTTACATATGCTTTGTTGCAATCATATACCACTATATTCAGCAATAAATTCCAGCACAAAAGATTCCATAATTCAAGCCTGTTGTATAATTAATAATGTGCTCAAAAGATGCCAGTGTCTTTCATTTGTAGCCTTGCTTTCTATTCTTTCTGGACAATGGTTCTTCCTTCCCCCATGCAGGACAAGAAGTTTGCCTCAGGAAAGTACCATGATATCTACCTGGAGCTGAATCACATCAAGCAACGGTCAGAACGAGAGATTGAACATTTGAAAGAGCATCTGCGCCTGGCCATGGCAGCACTGGAAGAGAAAGAGATGCTGCACAACAATATTGGTATAAAAGACACATTTGCATTAAAGACACATGTTGTGTAAAGTGGAGCTAGCAAAGCTGCAAAGGCAGAAGGCATTGGGGCCCCTTTTATCTCTCAACAGCAGAGATGCACCTTGTATTGGCTATCTTGCTGATTGCTTCACAGTGCTCAAAATCTTGCTCCTTGCCTCCTCTTCTCTCTCCTCCCCTCTTCTGCATACCAGAGGACAAATGCATAAACAAACTGCTTATAGAAGGATCCATGAAATCAGATTGAAAGCTATACGTTGGTCATTGCTACTGTATTGATCCAGTCCAACTCAGTTTCACTCTGCACCTAAAATAAGTTTATAAGCCAAGGATGTTACAGCTACAGTTGTCATCACCAAGACACTTTAAATGTTTTAGACTTTATCTTCCATTACCATTAGCATGGCCACCAGCCCTACTATGTAGCAAAGATACACTTTCTGAACACTTTCTGTTCTTAATTCTACTTCTTTCTTTGTCCCATAGGTTAGTTAGTTTTCGGTGCACCGGTTCGGAGAAGAAAGCAGCGTTCCTCTCCAGGAGTACTGGGCGAGACTTTACCAAATAGCCAGCACATGCATCTGCATCACTTGGGCCTGTTTTGGGCTGGATCCTACTACTAGCACCTTTTGGGGACTTTATACATGAAAATAATTTTTATATTTTGAGGGATGGGGTTGGGAATATGTTTTAAAATCTTATACTTAAGTTTCCCAGCAGTTAACCACAAAGGCAGGCCAGGTATTTCTCCCTAAAGTTCTTTTAGATCTAATTGTTTCTTCTCCCAAATATTTAGCTGAATTTACATTAAAAGTATTTATCTGCTTTCAGTTTTCTTCTAAATGGAGATACAAAATCACACAACCCTCAACTTCAGGTTGTACAGTGTTGCTTCACAGCAATCCATGTTGGAGATACGCTGTGCCCAAAGAACATTGTATTAGTTACATTGTCAGTGGAAATGGTTTGTCCAAAGACTATGCAGAGTTTATGTTTAGGATCTATGAATAGGATTTTTTTTCAGAACGGAAGATTTTTTAAAAAAATTGTTGATTAAATGTCTGTGCTCAGTCTTCCTCCCCGAAAGTTGGGTTCAACTAATGTGTTCTCAGGGGGAGAAATTTTACTGCTGATGTTGCCAGAGCCAAACAACGAAGGTGGCTGGTTTTCTTTTATTTCTGCGGAGTTAACTTAATAAAATCATTGACTATAGAAATGTGTGGTTTTTGCTTGGCAGCAGAAAGTATAAATGTTGAACCATTTTGCATTTCCCAAAAGGTTGGCGCTTCTCATATTATCATTATTGGCATTTAATGTTCTTTGGAAGTTCAAAGTACTTTCCCTGTTTTCTCTCTAATCTTAGAAACCTTTAAGGCAGAAATGGGGGTGGGGGGGGGGCTTTATTTACATCTTGGATGACTTGCAATAGATCATCAAATGCTTGACTCCAAATTATTTGGCAATAACAAAAAAAAAATTCCACTCCTAAATTCATCTGTTCCAATCTGTTCTGCAAATGTAGTTTTTCATTGTTTAATTAAAAGGAAGAGTAACTATAAAATCTATCCATGCTTGCTGCATGATAGGTAAACCACTAATGTTCCTGCTATTTAGGACTATTTCAGTAAATGGAAGTAGCATTAAGTTGAACTTGGCTGGCTCAGAAGGCATGGCCTATTTAGTAATTGAATGAGACATTATCTCATTTTATCATTTTTATTTTATTGGATAAAATACAAAAAAAATAGGAAATTAAAGGAAAAGGGAGTGTGAAATACAAGGGGGAAGAGAAAAAGAAAAGTGGACATTGACTTCCAACTCTTCCTAGCACAGTACAAGATAAACACACACCAACCTCAACTTTTTGCTTTTATATAACTAGCCATTTCTATAACACCAAATCTTTGTAATCAACAAAACTAAGATCAACATTTCATTTTTTTTTTCTTCACAAACACAAATTCCAGAAGTGGTATCCAAATAAGAACATACTTTCCTCTTTAAATAATCAATTTAACCATTCCTGCTTTATCTTTCTTGCTATGAAAATAATGTGTACACACATGAATGGGCTATTACCAGGAAATCCCAGAATGGCAGACTCAAATGGCAGGTCAAAAAAACATCCCAGAAGGAAACAATCCACTTTTGTTGCCAAGAAGACATGTCATAAAATCATCAGATACTGGGCTCAATGTGGAGATTCTAAACATCCCTTAAGAAGGAATGCAATTATAGATATATATATGGCAGTTACAATGTGCTCTCTAAACTTTTTCCTTCATTATCCAAAACTTTATCAGTAAATCCTTTTTACCGATACAGATAAAACACTTTTAAGTCAATTTAAGTGTCCCACTTGTGATTGGGTAATAGATTTGTGTGTTGTCACCTAAAGTAAAACCACTTTTACTCAATTTTGGGAATTTACCAAAGTTTGGGAAGCATAGAGTTAAAATGTCCAAACTTGATCTTAAACTTGACCCCAAGTCACCCAGTTTTTGTATCTTAATGGGTTATTTAGGAACTTGAATTTATTTCTCTGTTCCTACCCTACACTGAGTCCTCTAAATCAGTGACATATCACATTTGAACACAGGTTATTTGCAAACTATTTATGCAGATAAAGATTTAATCTTGCAAATCCATTACAAAAATATATGTTATATATAATATAATGTATAAATATTTTGAATTTTGTTAAAATGCTATCAATAAATATTCCAAAAATTATGAAAGATATTTTAAAATATTATCCCACCCATAATTTCACTTTTTTAAAAAAATGCTCTGCATTTAATAGTCTTTGAATTAATTACCGTATATTACACAAGTTCAAATTTCAAAATGAAAAAATTATTGAGACCATCACACTACCATTCCATCATGCAATTTAATTAGATAGCCCACAATTGGTCTCCTTTTTCCATATAAAACAGATACATGTTTTTTAACATTTATGCTTTTATCCAAGTTTTTTTCATGAGACCATTCCAGTAAATTCATAACATTTCTTGCATTTACCAGCTCGCTGGCTCCTCGCACGCTTTCGCTCTCTCTCTCTCTCTCTCTCTCACACACACACACACACACACACACACACAGAGAGAGAGAGAGAGAGAAAGCATCCTATAATAACGGGCATATCAGGTTTCTCATTCATAAGGTATGACAAAATGATACATTAAAAAATAATCAGCAATTTCATGTGTGCAATAATTTGATTTGTTAGAAAAACGGGTATTTCGTAGCTACTTAAATCGTTTCCCTCTAAAAAGTGAGCTGGACTGAACCAAGAGAATATAGTTAGCACATATACTGGAGTCCAGCTAAGGAAGACTTGGTATTTTTGTTTCTCCAACGTCACTCTGATTAACCATGGTTTACTCTCTATCCAAATCAAACATCGCATGGACTTGAACTGCAGATTCCGCTGGCTGAAAGGTGGTTATGAATCAATTTGTCGCAGCCATGAAAAGCCATGTAAGGGAAAACGTAGCTCTTGCGAATTATATTTAAATAGCTAAAATTCATCTTAAAGAAATCCTACTAAAAATTATGAGCCGTCATCTGAAAAATCATCATTTTCGTTGCAAAGAGAGTCGCGTATGCGTCCCCTACCCACCCCGATCCGGCCATTCCTCCGTTCTCTCATTCATTTCGTAACCCATCCCTCCCTCCCAACGCCTTTCCAAAATAGCCGACGGGGTCCTTAAAGGATGACGCCCCCTAATTAAACTCAAATTTTGTCGTAAAGCAAGTGAGGAAGCGAACGGCACGTGCGTCCAGTACCCATCTCTGGCTGTGGGAAACAAAGGAAAGGGGGGCTAGCCTCTTTCGGGCGATGCGTATAGTCTGTGCCGAAGAGAAAGCGTGTGCGACCATCCAGAAGCTTTAAACTATCCGAGACGAATTCCAGGGAGGAGTCACATTCCTATTTCTTCGATCCTTCCAATGTTGGCGCTGTCAAGTAAGGTAGAAGCCTTCCTTCTCCGACTACATTTCCCACAAAGCATTGCTCGCACGTTGTACGGCGGCCCTTTAGCCATACTTTGACTGATTCCTTTCCTTCGGTAAGAATTAATCAGCTGATTGCTGAGAGCTCTTCAAAGAAACTATTGCTATTGTCAACAGAGAACTGTCAACGCGAGTACATCCCACAGGGCTGTTTAATCACTGGCCCTTATCGCAATCTTTTTAAATTCTTCAGTAAATACTTAACACGGCTCATGCAAAACTATTTTCCTGAGATCTTGGCTCGTAATAAACACTAAAGAAGCCAAATCCCATTTTATAATTTCAAGAAATTAAACATTATTTCTTAACTTTCAGGGAAACACAAGAATTTTGCGTAACATTTTTATACTTTTTATATCTTATGTGAATCCTGTAAATAACCTTCGATCCCCCCGATTAATTTTCTACATCCTCCTATTTACAATCCTGGAATACGGGTAAATTTGAAATTTAATCTACTGGCGCAATCTTTTCCCCATTACGTTCCTCGCAGTTTTTCGGTATAATTGAGTCAAAGGAAAAGACAGCGTTAAAAGAGAAGTTTCACACGAGTGTGTTGGGGGGGGGGGGGGGGGGGGGGGGGGGGGGGGGGGGGGGGGGGGGGGGGGGG
>JAOYMU010000283.1:22445937-22458172 GCA_025802295.1 Psammodynastes pulverulentus
CCCCCCCCCCCCCGCAACACCTTTTTTTCCCTCAACTGTCCAAATTAAAAGTAGTCTGGATAATTAAAAATATTTATTTTCAATAATGTGCATGATACTGAGATAGCGAAAAACGATAGAGATTAATGAACCTAGAGCCTAATCATTTGACAAAACAATAAGATTAGCAATCCCAATCTTTTTCCGCGGTGTCGAAGTCAAAGCAATTAAATCGAGAGTGGGGGCTGGGACCAAGGCCCTTCCCCAGTCCTCTATAGCCATCCACTTAGTTGGAAGTCATCGAGCAATATCGGGAGTTAGAGGTGGTAGAACACAAGCTGCCTTCTGATTTAACTCTATTGATCTGTTCTATAACACCCCCATCCCCCACGTCACGGGGGTCTTTACTTTCTCCAAGTCGAGGAACGCCTGCTTTCCCCCTTCTTTTTTGAAAGAGTAAGGAAACTTCCCAAGAGAAAAGACGCAGGCATTGCAAAGGTGCTGACGTTTTATTATTCACATTCTACTGCTGCCATATAACTGCATCTCATGGTTTTGTGCTTAAAAGAAAACCTCACAGAGGCATATTGCTAACTCAGTTTTTTGGAACTAAGAAGAGACGGGGTATTTTGGAAACCGGGAGAGGTGCGAATGTACCTGGACGTGTTTTTTGGGTGGTATTCTCCGGGTTGCTAGGATGTCAGTTCGATCTTATAATTCCCTCTTTTTAAAAAAGTATTCAGAGGTGTGCTTTTTTTTTTTAACTTTTCCTCCCGAGTTTTTCCGATACCACAAACCGACACTTAGCAGCTCCAAGTCTTTCAGGTTGCATCCGCGACGCTTTTCATTAATTTCTTTATTAACAACAACACTCCTAAGAGGGGAGACGGGGGAAAAAACAACCTCAGTTCTTCCAGCAAGATGGCGATTGCACGTACATGTAGTCTTCCAACAGTTAAGCCCTCCGCCTAGGCTGGCAAATTAGGGTTAATTCATTTAGGGGAATGGCTCTTCAAGCCCCTGTCGCCTCATATCCCCTTTCTTTTTCGGGAACTTATGGTGAGAAAGTGTTTAAGTAAGAGGAGAGATTGCACCTTGAAAAGCCCAAACAACAGCTCGTATAAATCTCCACTGTCTTTTAGTGGGGGACAAAACAATTCGGGGGGCCGGGGGTACGAAGGCAAGTTGAGCTGGGGAGTGATGAGAGGTGTCTGAGATAAGTCGATAGTGGGGTACTTAGGCAATGGGGGTGTTGTGTCCCCCTCCCCTTTCCCTCTTATGTAGACATACTTATTATTTTGATCCCATTGCAGGCAATGAAGTGCGTTTTGGGGTAACGGGGGGCGAGTGAATAAAGACCCCATTCTGCCCCTCTTCGTCCGAAGTCAAAAGGAAGATCCAGATGCGTCCCCAAGCTAGGTGCCCCCCAACTCCAAGCAGGGGCTGCTAAGTGGTCCTTGGGGGAGGGGATGGCTGCAAACTTCCCATCTAACAAAAAGGAAAGTTTTCTCAGCGCTAGGACTTGGGGAGGGGGCGGCTGGAGGACGGGACCCACAGCATGGGGGGCGAGGGTCCCCCCCAGGGACACCCCCAACCCGGGGGGAGCCGCTCCCCCCACCCTTCCTGGCCAGGTCTTAGCTGAGTCTCGGCTGGCTCGGGGCTCCCTGTGTTAGTTGGGGTCTGCTCCAGGGCTCCCCGCGCGGCTCTTGGGGCTCTTGGAGTACCGGAACGGGGGTTTCCCATTGGCCCAGGGGTGCCTCTTGCTTGTCGCTTTCCCTCTTGGCTGGGCTCCCCTCGGCTGCTTCGCTAGGGGGGAGCAAAGGGGAAATGTCGAGGCGCCCCACTCGCACCCAGCGCCGTTTGAGGCGCCCTGAAGCGGCGGAGGACGGCTGCAGAGGGAGCCGGCCGCGGGGACCAAGAGCTCAAGGACCGGAGCAGCCGGCGGCAGTGGTGCGGAACCCAAGAGCCACGGGGAGAAGCTGGAAAAAGCCGCTTTAGGCGGCGGAAGAAACACAGATGTCGGCGGCGCGGCGCCATTCGGGGCCTGAACAGGCAGCCAGCAACCCTGTCCTCACCGCGGTCCGCGCCTGAGCGCTAAATACCCGGATGCGCCGGCTGCTGCCTAGAGAGCCAGACACAGAGCAAGAAGCGGAGGCAGGGCGCAGCAGAAGCTGTCAGAAGAGGTGGGGAATTGAGTCCCAGAGAGAGAAAAAAAGAAGGCAAGCAGGAGCTAGGCTTGGGCACAAAGCAAGTCCACAAGCCTGAGTGCGGACACCTGCTTCCTTGAAAAGACTGGTGAAGCAGAAAGGCCTTAGCCAGAGCTGCTTCTCAGGAGGGGGCATTCCCGAAGAAGACTGTCCTGACCACACCCTGCCATCAGCTGCCTGGAAAGACTGTCAGGAGGGGACATCCTCCTTGGACATTTAAAAAAAACTCGTCAGAGAAACTTGGCGAAAGTTCAGTACATCTCAGCAGGATCTTCTGTACCACGCAGGCTGCTGGGAAGAAGTCCCCACGTGTCTAAAGAAAGTTTAGGACCAGCCCCAAGACCGGTGGCTTAGACACCAGACCTGTCTTTCTGAAGGGAGACTGTGCACCAGGATGACTGAAAACTCCACCACCGCACCTGCTGCCAAACCCAAGCGGGCCAAGGCAGCCAAGAAGTCCACGGACCACCCCAAGTACTCTGACATGATTGTGGCTGCTATCCAGGCTGAAAAGAGCCGGGCTGGTTCTTCACGCCAGTCTATCCAGAAATACATCAAAAGCCACTACAAGGTAGGGGAGAATGCAGATTCCCAAATCAAGCTGTCCATCAAGAGGTTGGTCACAACAGGTGTCCTGAAGCAGACCAAGGGTGTCGGGGCTTCAGGTTCCTTCCGCCTGGCCAAGGGTGATGAACCCAAGAAGGCTCCAGTCAAGAAGGCCAAAAAGGAAGTCAAGAAGGCTACAACACCCAAGAAAGCCGCTAAGCCCAAGAAAGCTGCTGCCAAGTCCCCGGCCAAAAAGCCTAAGCCTGCAGCAAAGAAAGCCAAAAAGAAGCCAGCACCTGCTCCAAAGAAAGCCAAGAAGCCAAAGACTGTCAAGGCCAAGCCAGTAAAGGCCTCCAAGCCTAAAAAAGCAAAAGCCTCCAAACCCAAAGCAAAGTCCAGTGCAAAGAAGTCGACCAAGAAAAAGTGAGGAGCAAGTTTGGGACTTCTTTCTTGGAACTTCTTGACCTCTATTCTGTAAATAGATTTCTTCTTTATTCTCTACTCATTTCTATTGCAGCTTTATAAAGACTGAACAATTCTTGCCCTATACTTTAAAAAAAAATTCATATGGAAGCTACATTTGGGGTTTGGTTTGGTTTTGTTTTTCTATTGTAATTTGAAAGAGATTTTTATGTCATTATTTTATTTCCCTTCTCTATTAAGGTATGCAATACATGTGTCTAAGCATGAGGGAAGATTAATGAGGGAAATCTTACTGTTCTTATTTTTGGAGGAAGATTTGAAAAATATATGATGGAAGGGATGTGCTATGGGTGGGCCTTCTTTAATTGGATCTCCTCAACTGAATATACCCACAACTGATCATTGTAACTGGCTTTTAAGAAAAACAATTTTGTTTTAACATGGATGAATAAGCTTCCAATTTAGCTAATATGGTGGGTGATTGTTTCTAGAACTAGTGGAGGCTGGATTGGTTGAGGTTAATAAGCTGTCCACTTACTTCATTCTTTCAGAGGGGGACTTGCTATTTACAGGGAAGATTGAAATGGGGTCAGTGAAAAATACTGCAAATATTTGAATTTCTCCCTATTAATATTTGTACATGTGTCTAAGCACGGCCACATTAGAGTAAAGTGAAGATGTTAATTCTGTTCCTCAAAAGAGAATAGAAATAATCAGGAGGGTGGGTGGGTGGGTGGGTGGGTGTGTATGTACAGACTCTGACCACCATCTGGTTCTGGCAAATTCAAGAGTGTTACAAAAGCTATCTTACCTGCTATTGGAATCTGGATGCCCCCCAATTCTGCAGTAACTGCCACCTAATACAAGTTATAACTTGTATTTAAGGACTGTAATCTACAAGATTCTTCCCAACCTTCACTTCTTAATTATGGCCTTTTGAGGATAAGGGAGAAAAAACAAATGTTAGGGGCTAATAGATAACACAAACGTAGCCAATATTAAATTTAGGAAGCTGTATACAATTATTGCTAAAGTTTGGAATGTTTTCCCCCCAAGAGGGGGAGTGGAAAACATAATTTTAAGTACTCCAGATTTTAAAAATTAAGTATGCTTATGTTTAAACAAAAGAAAATTCTTATAGGATTGATATCTGATTGTTCATTTTACTTTGTATGTGTAATTTTGTGCAAGAAAGATTTAGCTGTCTTTGTAATTTTAGGGTTTAAAATAAAATGTAAAACAAACTAACATTTTACTTATTCTTCATTTACATTATGTTGTGTAAAATTGTTTTTATAGCATTGTAAATTGAATTATATATCCTCAACGCTAGAGAGATCAAGGGCATTATTCTTGATCAAATATGTTAACTTGAAAGGAGACAGTTCTTTGATAATGAAAACAAAGCAGTCAGGGGGAAAAATGTGTCCAAACCTAGGTTTCTCCATTCTGGTGTTCTCCAGATACTTCTTTCCCACATCAAATATATTTGGGGAGCACGAGTTTAAGAAAGCTTTATTATAATTCGATATAGACATAGCATTAGTGGCAAATTAAGGGATTGGATATTTGACAGGTTGAAAAGAAGTTTTCATCACAAAAATCAATATAACTTCGCCACCAGATGTCAGCCCAACAAAACATAAATCTCATTTCACTATGAAAATGTGTTTAACAGTAAATATCCAATCTGCTATTTAGTTCTTTTTCTAAACCCTGTATGAACTATAGACAGTTGCAACAGTGTGTGTGTGTGTGTCTCACAATTGTCTGCTCCTATGTTGAAAACTCTGTTACATACTATCCTATAGATCACAAACATTTGATATTAGAATCATCAGATGGTCCCACATGGACTGGTTTGGAATTTGCAATGGAGATAGGAACAAGTTGAACAGAATATTCAGAATGCAGAAGGTACTTTCAAGGAACAAATACATCTGTTCCTCCAAGAATACCATGCAGATGTGGCTTTATAAAGTTAAACAATTAATTGACATTTCTCTGACATGTTTAAGATCAAAAATCCAAATGGAAAATTTCTGTGCCGGAATGTTTGCTTTGTAGCTAAATCTTAACGGCTCCTGCATCTAGCCATAAGATTGAGATAAAATAAAGACAAATAGAGAAGGGAAATTGGAAGGTATGCATCTGCATCACTTTCCATATAGTGCTACACACATAGCTGAAAATAGTGTGTAGTTTGTGATGCAGTTGGGAAAGGTGCATTCACAATCATTGTTTTAAGCCAGCATGCCTGCACACACACACCACGCATTGCTGTAAATACGTTTCTCTGAAATCAGCCAAAGTCTCCAAGTTGAACGAGTCTGTTACTGAAACACAAACACAATAATTTGGGAAATAGGCCTTGTGCTCCAATATTATCTGCTTTTGAATAAAGCAGACATGCAAACAAACAACCCTGGTATTTCCAGCTTGGAAAAAAAACGTGAAAAAATTCTGAAAAATAGAATATAAATAAAATTAAAAAATGAAATAAAAACCTGAGCAGGTTTGGAGTTAATTTCTATCCTTGAAGATCAGAGGAAGAAATAAAATAAAAAATAAAGTCCTGTAAACCAGTAATTCTAAGCATAGATTATCAAAGAACAGTGAATATAGGAGCATATCCTCTTTCCAATTGTAGCATAATTTTGAGAAATCTACTTTTTTCCGAAATTTGAATTTTCACCCTCAAATCCAGATAAATATGTTCACTTTAAACAATCCTAGTGAATGTTATTGTTAACATTAACAAGTTAATAATTGTATTATTTTAATTATAAAACCTATACCATCTTTTTGGCTACTTTCCTGATTTTCTTCTCATATGCAAACATTCTCCAAGCAGAATAAAAATACTTATCACATATAAGCAACATATTAAATTAGAACAGATCTAAAGGGTAGCATAAAGCCATGTGTAAATATTAAATGCAGGAGCAAAAAGATCCTGGCATGTTGATCAATTACTTCCAACCTTATTTGAGGATTGTGGACACTTTCCTGAGTCCCTTAACAAGTGGACTTTTCAGTTTCAATTTTTTTGAAACCAGAGGAACCAGATGTTCATAGAGCTTAAAATGTATATATTTCCTAATTTACTAAAGTAAATCTTAAGTAATTCAAGGCAGACAAGAGAATAATGTGCAGATTTTAAACAACATATAGTAGACCTACTTTACTGCCTGATCTATAATTTTGCTTTATTAATGCATTGTTACAGGCATTTATTTTGCATAATATAGATATGTTATTCCCCCTCCCTCATTTGTTCCTTACTTTCTCTGATCTCTGTAGGGGCTTACAGTCATACCCAAAACACAAAGGAACAATATGGCAAACATTACAAAACAAAATCAAATCTGGGTACAGAAACCTACAGCAGTTGAAAAGAATTTGGTTTCTATCAGAGAATTGTTTGGATTTCACATACTATTGCAAATCTCAAAAGTCAGGCAACTATGTACAGGAGAGGCAATCTTTCAAGTAATCAGATCCTAAACCACCAATTGTACAAATTGTAACCAGCACTTTGAATGGTCTCCAGCAACAAACCAGATATGTACTAGACATTTAAGCAATATGGGAGTGCTTCCTAAACTGGGCAGGGTAGTTCTGCTTGAGACAAACAATTATTCCTAATTCATCTCATATGTCTTTTGCAGAAGGGTTTCAATGAACTCTTACTCCAGTACTGGTAACAGGATAGAATTTTTTCAGCATAAATGTCCTTGGCGATTCTCAGTTTTGCAGGTCATAGTTGTTCCAAAGGTGTATTTTCAAAAGGCAATTGGACTTTGTTTTTCTTTGAAGACATTTTGCTTCTTATCCAAGAAGCTTCTTGGATGAGAAGCGAAATGTCTTCAAGAAAAAACAAATGTCCAGTTGGGATATTTTTCAGCATACAAACGATATCTAGATCAGCAAGCTAGTTTAGGACCTGTGGGTGAGCTCTCCCTCTCTGAAAAAACCTTTTTAAATTTGGAAACAGAGATTTCCTAATCTGAAATCAGAGCAGGATAAGACATATTTGGAAGGGTCATTCTACAAGCCAAGAAGATAAGTTATTCTGCAGCAGACATTCCCCTCCAATTTCCACCCATTTTATCTTACTCAATTGAACATCACATTAAAATCCCTGGTGGATCAGTCAATTCCAGAGAATTTTTGGATTCTATGTGGGTTTGTATTAAAGGAAAAGCACTGGCAATTTGAACTGATCCTATGTCCTGACTTCTATTGATAAGTTTTATATGGTGAAGTGATTGTAGCTATCAAACTGACTTCAAGGCAATTCCACAGGGGAAACTTGAGAATAATCTAACCACGAAATTTAGCAAAGCATCTCTAAAGTTTCTACTTTGGAAAGTTTGCAATTGGCAGTGTAAGTTTATTTGATACAGGCATTTACCTGTCTGGAGAAGTATTGGAGCTCAGAGAAAAAGTTTGAGCACCTAAAACCCCAGTGCTTCTGAGTAGAGTAAAAAGGGATGCGTAGTCTTAATGTGGTATATATTATATGCCATTCGATTTCATTTGAGAAATAATGGTTGAGCACAGATAACAGGCAACAGGTAGATTCATTATGCTATGTTCCATCTCCAGAAACATCCAGTAGCTTCAAAAGCCATTGCTTGTATTCACTTAACAAGCCACATACAAGTAATCACATGTTGCTCTAGTCTAGTCTGTTGTGTTAACTCAGCAAAAATGAGCTTCTCTTTTTCACAGATTTCAGTTAAATTAACTTGGTGGAGGAGAGAAGGAAATACCATGTATTTCACAACAATTCGTATAACTCCATATTAACATTTTCAAAAGTTTCCATTGTTTTTCTAGCCAAACATCCCCTTAAACCAGTATTTCTTACAGTTTGGCCCTAGAACCCCCAGAGATCCCCAAGACCCTCTCAAGAGTCTGTAAAATCAAAATTATTTGCCCACCTATGTTGAAAAATAGTACAGTATTAAAATCCCATCCAATAATCATAAGAAGCAATAATGGCAGAAAACGCATCCACGTTAGTTTTTAATACAATAAATATCAACAAATATACGAACAAAAACTCTTTTGGGATCCTCCATAATTTTTGAAAATGAAAAGACATCCTAAGAGAAACAACGTTTAAGAAACGCTCCTAAACAAATGAAAAACTGAGGACAAATCTGATCGGTTAATTCTAAACAAGTTAATTTTAAGTTCACTTAAGCAAGCTTTCAGGTTTCTTTATATTCTTTCCTGTTAGGCCTGCATTACTTGTTCCAATAACCCATCTGGCTATTTTTCATTCCGCTCCTTACCAATTTCAGTTCAATTTCTGCTCCGCTTTAGAGTCAGAATATCACTTTTCCCCCCTAACGTTTCCCTGTCTCTTTAAATAAATTCTGCTGCTTATTGGTGCGGCTGGAGAGAGAAGCCTTTCCTGTTCCCTGACTGGCTGCTCAGTCCACGCCTCTTTTTTTATAGCACGCTCTCGCCTGTCAGATCTTCTCTTCTCCCTTTGTTGGTGTGGCAAACTTTGCTCCGGAGCCATGTGGTGCAGCCAGTTCTTACGGCCCCCGTTTCTTCTGGGGCAATGCATCCCTTCGCGGGCGCAGTCTGCTTTAGCCCAGCTCAAGCGCCTGCTGGAGGGTGAGCTGGAGGGTATCCGAGCGGCCGGGACCTGGAAGAACGAGAGGGTGATAACATCAAAGCAAGGCCCGCATATTAATGTGGAAGGCAGCCGAGGAGGTAAGCCGTTGGGAAAGAGAAACGAAAGAGAAATGGAGCTTTGAAGAGGGGGAATACAGAAATGTGGCAATATTTTCAGGAAATCATGTTCCCCTTTCTTATTGAACTGACATATTTGGTAAACAGAAACCAGACTATCCATCTGATGTATGTTAATGGTGCAGGTAGCCCTACAAGAAAATGAATGAAAAAACAGATCAAGTATAACTTGGGTTAAGATTTGGGTTACTTTTAGAGTGGCTTAATGGGAAGATGCTTGCCTCCCACTCAGAAAGTTGAGAGAGAGTTCAATCCTGGGCAGTGGCTGCGAGGAGTCAGGAAGGGCTCAGTTCCAGCCAGTAGCCCTGACTCTATACAGGGAGTTGATTTTAGGTTACTTTTCTCTTGCATGGGACAACTCCTACTGACTTTGTAGATAGAGCCATGCCTTTTTCTTGGGAAAGATCATTTGTGATCTTTCTAACCTAGAAAGGTTCAAACCCAATCATTCTTATATGTCCCTTGGGATGTCCAGTAGTCTTGAAAAATATACTTTGTTGAATAAAATTCATCTTAAGGTCACATAACACTGATTTGGCATTTTTAAAAAAACTCTAGCCTGTTGATTTGCTAAAACAAAATCTTCTAACTTCTTATTGGAAGCGATGTGCAAATTACCCATATTTTTCAGTGCCATTTTTCAATTGTAAATAAAAATTAGCTCTAGAAATAAAGCTTCTTCTAATGATAAGAAAGTTAAGAATCTTCAGATGCAGCTAATCAATCACGTTCAAACCATATTATCAAGTGAGAATATATTTTCATCAAATGTAAGATGAGAAATTTCATATAGTTAGAATTGTTTTCACACAACATCAAAAGCTGCTCTAAAATATTAATGCTTCCCCCTTAGGAATTCCAGAAAAATTGTTTTTGCCCAATTTTAAGGATTAGATTGTCCCATAGGCATAATTCCGCCTGCTTATTTCAAACCACATTTATCATTTTAGTCCCTACGTCCATTTAGAAGCAGCATTTTAATTCTTTAGTATTTTAATATATTTGATAATATGTTAAAATGGATCGGTACTTGGAATTTTGCTGAAGTAGGAACCAGTGGACAGGTTACAGGCTTCTGAGTGAGAATTAACCTGGTATATAAATGTTCATACCACCTCCATGGCCAGTGCCTTTGCCATCATACACATATGAACATTGTTGTGATAGTTGAGTTGAGAAAATTGGAATAGGTGGGGAAAGTGAAGACGGGGGTAGACTTTTAAGGGTTGGGATTTATTGACAGCATAGGGCCATGATGGCAAACCTATGGCAGGCGTGCCAGAGGTGGCATGCAGAGCCCTCTCTCTGGGCACACAAACCGTCACCCCAGCTCAGCTCCGCCTCCCGTCAGCTAGCTGGTCTTCGGGTCTCTGCCGTCTATACATGGGGGATGGGGTGCCTGTGCATACGCATGATCGAGGTGCATGTGTGGGGGACGCACTTGCATACACGAGGATGGAGTGCATGCATGGGGCGGGATGCATGTTCAGGAGAGCACGGGGCGTTCACGGGGGACACATACACATTGCATTTTGGCGATGCGCACCCCGCGCTTTGGGAACTTGGTGCAAAAAAGGTTAGCCATCACTGCCATAGGTTCTTAAGATTTCTTTAAGCCCATCAGTACCAAAGATAGTTTTAAGCCAACAAGAAAGGTGTCAAATTCTAAAGTCGATGTTTTCTTCATTTTCTCTTCTCTTTATAATTTGTCATGAAAACAGGGAGGGGGAAGCTTTGATGAGGCATCTCACTGAGGAATCCATAGACACATTCCAACCATTCTTTTATGATATGGGAAGGCTGCATTCAGACTGTGGCACACAGCAGTGTTTCATAGGAGAATGTGATTGTTGACATCCAGCTAGGAATATATTTCATTGGAGAATGTGCCTCTTGGGGGGTGGGGGAAAATAGGGTCATAGGGGAATGTAAACTGGGAGGGTCAGATGCAGCTGCCAACATGTTGTTTCAAATTAAACGTTTTGGAGTTTTTGAAGTTTGACTCATGGCTCATGATTTATTTGGAACAACTGCACGGAAACCTTACAAAAGGGATTTAAGATTGCATATTTGAGACCTCAACTTTCCCACCTCTGGAGAAGATTAATATTATAATTTAGCTTTGATCTTGCTATTCCTATGACTAACCTTTGCATTTATATTCATAACTCTGATTCTGTGCATTACAATCCAAACAAATGTTCACTCTGCCATATTTGCTAGTGTAAAGAAAGGGTGTTTTTTAATAACCCAGTAGGCCTGGACTTGCATATACTCTATGTCACAGGTGTCAAACTCAATGCCCACAGGCCAAATGTGGCCCGCCACGTCATTTTATGTGGCCGGCGAGAGCTGCAAAGTTCCGATTGTCTTTAGGACATTTGTTTACATTTATACTGTCTTACAGTTACATGTGGCCCTTTGAGGGCCACCATTACGCTGATGTGGCCCTCGGTGAAAATGAGCACTGCTCTATGTGCAATTAAAAAAAAAAGCATTGAAACTTGAAAATATAGAGGAAGGTTTTTACAGTATTGTTATTCTTAAGGGTCTATCTTCAAATATTCAAATCTCACACAAGAAGAGACAAAATGATGTCTGCTAGAAATCCTGACAAGCAGAAGCTGAACAGAATAGGTTAAGTGGACAAAACTACCTCATGACGTAAAGTAAAACTATATATATCTACAATTTAAAAATTGAAAGATAGAACACATTTCTATATTTAATAGAAATGTAGAATTATTTAAGAAGTCGCGTAGGGCTGGACTCCCTGTGCCAGTTCATTTCCTCTTCTTACTCCATGTCATTTTTTTTGCAGATATCCTGAATTTCTGTGCCAACAATTACCTTGGACTTTCTAGTCATCCAGAAGTCATCCGTGCTGGACATGATGCTCTGGAGAAGTACGGAGCTGGCCTCAGTTCTGTCCGCTTCATCTGTGGAACACAAGTAGGAAGGCATAGGAATGTGGATCTGTGTAAAAGTTATCATTTTATAATTCAATTCATAATGCCTTATAGCACTATATTTGCAGAGCAAGCATTTGAAAATTTGATTTTCCTTAGCAGTTGCTCTGGGGACAATTTTTAAGAGTTAAAATTTTTCAAAAGCAAAACAAAGTTCTGTTGTATTATTTCTTAGGAGTGTTTAGCACATCAATTTGGAGGCCAAAAATGCTTTGGAACATCTGGGGTGCTCCCGTAGCAGTATCTGCAACTTTTTGAAGGAGCTGCATCTTTCAGGATCCAATCTGGGTCGGTCACTGGGACCAGAGGTTTTGTCTTCCCACTTTTGGACTCCAT
>JAOYMU010000283.1:22542381-22557381 GCA_025802295.1 Psammodynastes pulverulentus
TCTTGACCTCCGCCGAACCCTTGAGACTGACTCACCGAACCCCTGGGGTTCGATCGAACCCAGGTTAAGAACCACTGCAATAGATAGTGAAGTTGACATCATATAGCACCCTTCTTATCATTTATGATTAAATTTCTCTCCCTTTTAAAAATGATACTGAAAAATACTGCAAATAAACCTTCGGAGTCTTTTTATATGAAACAAAAGAAATTATGACTACAGTCCCATGTAAATTGGAAATCATTTTCTTGAACTTGGTAGTTTTAGAAAACATATTAGGATTGGGCTGCCCAAAGGATATGTCTCTTTAGTTACATATTGGATCAAATGTTAGGGGATTTCAGTATGTGACAAAGTATAGCATATGTTATGGAACGCTTCTGACAGTAGTAATAAAACAACATTGCTAAAAAAATATCAACAATTTATTTGTGCCAGACTCCTTCCAACTTTCCTAGTGAGGGTAAAGCACATGAAATTAGGACTGCCAATTCTTTCAATTGTACACTCAGTGTGAGGCTAGTTAACACCTCTTGGGAAATGTTTGTTAGAAAAGGCATATGAGGAAGTGCTGAGTTCATATAAAAACTGAAAATCTGCAAGCTCCTTTCCTATTACAAGCTCGCCACAAAGTAACAAAACTGGCACACTTTACAGTTTGAGAATGTGTGTTTTACTGTCTCTTCATTGTGCTTCTCATCCTCAAAAATTCTGTATATATTTTAGTTTCTATATTTTTGCCAGAAAAAAGATGAAAAACAATAATAGAAAAGCAATAAATTTATCATGTTCACTTTTGCTAAAACGTAATTGGAGAAGAGGAAAAGCTAAAACATTTCGTAAAAGTCCTTGTTACAGGTGTTAATTAGTCAGCTGGAGACCTGTGTATTAACACACAAATTTGAAAAATTTACATTTTTCAGGATTTTGTAAATGCCAACATGATTTTCAATTGTTATAATGAATAGTTATAAAAAAAACAAAAAAACAGGAACGGGAGGCTCAGTGGCTAAGACACTGAGCTTGTCAATCAAAATGTCGGCAGTTCAGTGGTTCGAATCCCTAGTGTGGCATAACAGGGTGAGCTCCCGTTACTTGTCCCAGCTTCTGCCAACCTAGGAGTTGGAAAACACATAAAATGCAAGTAGAATAATAAGGACCACTTTTGGTGGGAAAATAACAGTGTTCCATGTGCCTTTGGTGTATAGTCATGCCGGCCACATGACCACGGAGACATCTTCGGACAGTGCTGGCTCTTCAGCTTTGTAATGGAGATGAGCCACCACCCCCTAGAGTCAGAAAAGACTAGCACATATGTTTGAGGGGAACCTTTACCTTTACCTATAAAAAAAATCATACAGGATCTAAAATGTACATTATGGGCCTCTGGTAGCATGCATGTGGTGGCATCATACTTGGCAAACAAAGCTATTCTATTCTATTCTATTCTATGATAGAAAATAATTTAAAAAATTATGTTTTGAAGTCTAATATAGCCACACATAAGACACATATCAGACATTTCAAGTAGAACTTGTTTTGTCATAAATAGCATTGGAATGTACTGTTCTAACCATAATTATATTCTAGAACTATAAAACTATATTATGATGCACATATCTCGATGGAATATGAAGCCTGCTGTTGACTTCTGATAGAGACATAGTGAACTAAACAAGTCTCCATGGAGATCTCCCAGTTCAAAGCAAAATACATTTTTCAACCGTTTCCAGCATTTTTGTCACTGATAGTACTTTTACAAGTATATACTGTAGCATTGGATATGGCATAGTGGATAGAATCTGAACTTAAATTGAAATTCAAGTCCCTACTCAGCCACAAACCTTTATGGGTGATTTTTGGCTAGCCTCTATTTTTCAGTCTGTTTTACCATTTAAAAAAAACAACATTGTTATAATCCCAAATTGCCTGGAGAATAAATAAGACTTGATGTGTTATGGGCCCACTTTTATTAAAAGCTATTGGCCATGTACCACTTCAGAGATAAGAATCACTATTCACATCAGACAATAGGATTACTAAATCCAAATTTCTGTCCCCATGGTGACCAACTCCACGGTGTTGAAAATTCATGAGGATAACAGCATTCTTCCCAGCAATTAGTGTTAACAAGCACTCTGTCCTTTATGGAAGAGGAAAAATAAAGCCACTGTAAAAAGTTATTTTGATAAATATCTGCCAATAATTTGTCAAATCCTCTCTTAAAGATAGCCAATTTCTGTAGTCCATGTTCTGCGAAAAATTTCTCGTAGTGTCATATTATTCTTCATTTTTCCCAGCTATTTTTTCCCCCAGCTATTTTAGCATTTTATAAATCAATAGGTTCACTTCAAACAGCCAGAAGAATCTCCTCAGGCACTTTCTTGTTATGGAGATGGTTCCGGTGTCATTCTCAAATCTAGCCTAGGATGATCATTTAGCAAGTGTGATCAAATATGACATGAAGTGGTCTTTGCACTTGCACCTGTTACCATTCCCTCCACAATTTCTGAGAACGCAAATATCACATGCTGCACATGGATGCCTGCATCACACTTCTGTTAAATGGCAAAAGGTGTGGGCGGGTTCACTTCATCACAGCTGACCTTCTGAAAAGACCTTCTGGCCAGTTGCTCTTTGTAGCAAGAGGAAGGACAGGCTGTTTCAGTCTGTGCCTGGCACCAACTGAACCTAAAGGAATTCAAAGTATGCAGCCGCATTAACAGAGAGCTCAATTGTTGAAATGCTGGTGAAGTTTCTGTATAGCCACATTGTTTTTAAATCTCAGCTCCAGGCTCAACTGCCATAATAAATTCTGGGCTGATGTAGCTCAATGATAAAAACCGCTTCAGAATTGCTGAAATCATGAAATAAAATTGGTGCTACAAGTGATTTGTTTCGCATTTCTTGACAGGAAGATACTGCTTTACACTGACCAGATCCAGTGTAAAGTTGATGCTGACCCAGCAAAACGACCTATCTGTATGACCTATCACAATTTAAGTTGGCTTCTTGACCTACTTGCATCCAGTAATTAATTTACTATGGTGATCAGTATTCTGGTCTTGGAGTCATGTCATGGAAGTGCCTAATGAAAAATGATTTTGTACGAACAAGACGCCAAGCATACAGAATACTATAGTGATATATTTTTATACACAATGTTGTTTGATGTAAGATCCTGTAAATTTGATCAAAGGCATATTTCCTTATAGATATAGCATCTTTAAAAGTCTCAGTATGAGGATATAGGCATCAATCTACCTGATTTCATTAAAAATAAAAAAAATAAAAAAATGAGAAGCAAAGCAATAAATTGAAGCCTAATTTGTATTTTCAACAATTCCTCGAAGTCTTGCATTAGTGTTCAGAAGCACTCATAAAATAAAGTGATAGACAATTTCAGCCTGATATTCTTATGGGACTGAGCTTGAGCCCACCTACTCAGAAAAAAGGCAACACCATAGAATGGGTGGCTTATTAGGAAGTAACCTTATCAGTTTGCGTTCTGATGTTTTCTAATTAGGAGCCATTATAGTTGCCATTTTTTGAGAAATCCCTCATTAATCTGTTATTATTTTAACTTTAATTTGTTGAAAAATCTATAATGGCTGGGTTCACACGGAATGGCTGACAAATAGTAACAAGAAACAAGAAACACCAATTTTGATGGCATTACAAATATGCATGCAGAGTTAGTTATCACTGCCTATTAGGCTTTATGTCTATTTAGTACTACTATAATAGTATATGTTAAATACTATATGCTAAAAAACAGCAATTGAAGAGGGAAATCACTTCCTGTCTGCATTGACAAACTTCCTGAATTCATTTGGTTGGCCACAATCTAATCCTGTGTACTGGACTAGACAGGCTATTGGTTTAATCCAGTAGGATTCTTTATCTTGTTTTGAAGATAGTTGGCATCCAGCAAATTGAAAAAGCCCAAACAAGGATTGAAAAGCAGGTGGTGAAGGGCAAGTGAAAAGGCTGTACAAAACTCTACCTCACATATTCTGAAGCCTGGTTTAGCTCACTTGAACAGGTTTGCACATTATATCGGCCAGCCACCATAAAGGATTAATTTGAGATTTGCTTTTAAAATGGAAAAGTTTCTATCTGTCATAGCCTGGAGTTAATTAGTTGTCAAATATATATATATTATGGAGGCAGGCTTGGAATGTTTTAGCCTGGACAATGACAATGAGTTGTCATCTGACTTGTATACCAATTTTCCATCTCTAAACTTCAGACTCGTGTTGTATCTCAATTATGAAATATACAGTGCACTGTGATAATTTTGTTAATAAGTTACAGAGCACAGCATAAAAATTAGGGGATGGCAGGGAGAGCAGAGCTCATATCTTTGAAGCCTGTTCTATAAATGTTTATCATCTATTTTGTTCTTCCATGATTAATGGAAGCCAAAAGAAATGGTGTGCTCTGTACTATCATGCTCTGCACATCTCATCTCAAAATTATGCAGCATATGTTGCATGTCTGAATAATAACAAATCTTGATCTTATGACAGATTTAAAGAGATAAACAACTTTCACTTTGTGTAATTTCCAGCATCTTCAAATAGTTTTGAAGATGCAGTGCTGCTGCCTTTTCTCCATCGTTAGTACTTTCCTCTTAAAATATTTTTTTAAAATACCTCAATAAAAAAGTGCACTTTCATGATAACTGAAAATAGATGAACTTCTTTTTCCTTCCAGGCATTTATCATGTTCGTTTCCTGCCCATCCCTAAAGTACAGCTGCAGCTGGAAAACATCTCAGCATTTAGTTTCTTTGTATGCTATTTTCCATGCTCAACGTTAGAAGAGTAAACATCCTACAACAACATTTTAAAAAAGAATTTCATAGCTGAACAAAGCTGAAATGGTCACAAAGATATTAATGCTCTAATTAAAAGTTATATGAATTAGCATACAGTAAGATTTAAAAATCGAGTGGTGATTCAGACAAAGCCTAATCATAAGGGATTTTATCCCAACTACCCTTAATGGGAAAAAATAATAAGACCTGGGACAATGGAGATCTGACCACTCCTAATCCACACTCAACAGCAGAAGCAGCCATTGGAACTAGAGAAGCCCATGAATAGAGATGAATCAAGGAGGAAGCTGTTTCCTCACTAATGAATTAAACATTGGTTAGTTACTGCAAAGGTGAAAGAAAGGGTATTATTTTGGTACAATGATGTTTCAAGTGGATATTCTGCCAAAGAACAGCTTCCTGGCTTTATAATATTCATAGCTAGAGGGTATAACAGGAGGATGAGTTCAGGCAATGCAGCTTCATTCCCTCCAAGGTCCCACTCAGGACCTTTCCAGTTCTTAGGAAATATCAACATGAAGAAATCAAAGTGTTGGATGAAATATCCTTCTGGGTCCATTTCCAAGTGAGGAAGAAAGACACTGGAAACATGGAGGCTGATTGGAAAGATGGTTTAATGGTGGACAGCACATGGTTTTGATGAATACGATCACAGGGTTTGGAGATCTTGGGTAAAGAAAAAAGGGAAGAGATGCTGAGGGTCCTCGAGTTTTATACCCTTTATTGGGCCCCACCTTAGTGTTTCCTGTTCCTGTGTAGGAAATGTATCCCATTGGCTGTCAGACTCCCAGGGGCGGGGATCTTAACTAACTTTGTAGGCTTTGTCTGTTGGCTGATATAATCTTCCCAATTGCCATGTGGTGAGATGGATGGACAGGCTCCTGCTTTTGTTATGTAGAGTAGACTGGCTTGGCTCTTAATGGTCCATTGCAGTGGGTGGGAGGGCTGAGTTTCTGCATCCTTTTGAGTTTCTACTTGTCTTTTAGGGGAAATATCCTGCCTTTTTAGCATATCCCAAAATAACCTTTGTTAGCCTTAATGGGCCTTTGACACAGATGGGAGGCAGGAAGCTGCAGAGAGCTGCTTTGTTTTTAAAATATGTTTTCTCATCCAGGGAAATATAATATTCTGCCTTTTTAATATTTCTTAAAATATTCCATTTTTCTAGGAGAGAGGTAGGTGCTAACTTCCCACAGAAGAATGGTTCTTCTGTGGACTGTTTAGAATTTGGGAACCAACTCATGAATTGAGGAAGCCACAAACTGAAAATATATGATAATTATAAGCCTAACCAGAACGGGGGGGGGAGGAATTGGACTAGTAGACCTCCAAAGTCCCTTTCTACCCGGACTTTATGCAACAGTATCTGATGTGGCTATGGCTCAACATCTGCAGCAATACCCTAAAACAGTGTGCAATATTCTTTGGCATATTCAACATATTCATCAATGATTTGGACAAGGAGATTGCAGATGACACCAAGCCAGCAGGAATAGCCAACACTTTGGGAGACAGGCTTAAGATGAAGAAGGATCTTGACAGACTTGAACATTGGGCACTATCTAACAAAATGAAATTCAATGGTGAAAAAAGTAAGGTTCTTCATTTAGGCAAGAAAAACAAAGTGCACAGGTACAGTATACGTGGTACCTTGCTCAACTGACTGTGAGAGGGATCTTGGAGTCCTAGCACTTAATTATGAGCCAGCAGCGTGCTGCAGCTGCCCAAAAAGCCAACACAGTTCTAGGCTGCATAAACAGAAGGATAGAATCAAGATCACGTGACATGTTAATACCACTATGTAATGCCTTGGTAAGGCCACACTTGGAATACTGCATCCAATTTTGGTCATCACGATGTAAAAAAGATGTTGAAACTCTAGAAAGAGTACAGAGAAGAGCAACAAAGACAATTAGAGGACTGGAAGCTAAAACATATAAAGAATGGTTGCTGGAACTGGATATGTCTAGTCTTATGAAGAGAAGAACTAGGGGTGACATGATAGCAGTGTTCCGATATCTCAGAGGCTGCCAAGAAGAGGGAGTCAAGCTATTCTCCAAAGCACCTGAGGGTAGAACAAGAAGCAATGGGTGGAAACTATTCAAGGAGAGAAGCAATGTAGAACTAAGGAGAAATTTCCTGACAGTTACAACAATCAATCATTGGAACAACTTGCCTCCAGAAGTTGTAAATGCTCCAATGCTGGAAGTTTTAAAGAAGAGATTAGATAATCATTTGTCTGAAGTGGTGTAGGGATTCCTGCCTAAGCAGGAATTTTATTTCTATTATTTGTACCTTAGATGCTACTCTATCTGATAACTTTACCAAACTCATGCAATGTTTGTAATTGCTTGAATCAATGTTTCTCAACCTTAGCAACTTTAAAAGGTACAGAAGACTTCAACTTCCAGAATTCCCCAGCCAGCATGAAAAACACTGGTTTTCGTAAAGGCTGGTTAATTATAGCACTGCAAGGCAATTGAACGTTCAGACATTTCTGTGTGCATACGTAAAGGTGAAGTTGATGCTTTGCTTGGCTACAACAGCTCTAACAAAACACACCCATCCACACCTACCTTGTGCAACTCCTCATTCCAGTCTTCCTTGTCTGACTTGTCTATGCAGTTTGATAAAGTTTCAAGTAAAGTCTTTGATATCTCAAACCACATATGACTGCTACTATATTTTTATAGAAAAATTGGTGTAATCCAATCTACCACAATCATAATGTATTGTTATTTGCTAACTTTTTTAAAAAAGTATCTTCACTTTTAATGGATCTACAGTGGCAAAGGACTTTATTATAAACCCTTTGCCACAGTATTTCCATTAAAAGTGAAGTCCCTCATCCCACTTCCTTTTCAAGCAGGTCCTGAGATGATCCTTGTTATCCCAATACTGTACCAATTTAAAGCTTATACAGAGGAAAGCTTTTATAATTATTGAAGGAACCATGGGATATACTAGAAGGCAATGCTTATTAAGAACTTTCCTACCTGCCCACACAATTTTCAAATGCAATCTTTTCCTTCTTCCTTCCCCCAAATTATCTCTACAGGCTGGCTTGTCATCTCTTTGTTCTAACTTTGTTCCCCACCCCTCCTTTATATATAAGGTGTTTTTCAGTCTCTTCCCTCTCTCCCGCTGAATATAAAACAAAGGCAATCAATAACACCCCAAAACTGATTCAGAACTTTTTAAGGCAAAGAAGAGAGCACGGGCAGAGCCTACATTGGGCTCAATCTTTCCCACAAAGCCTGTAGGTTTTGCTGTCCTGTTAGCCCCTCCTGAGTGTGCATAGTTACTCTTAAATACTGTTTAAATATTATTTCCTCAGTGAATGCTATACAGTATTCCCTTTAATTGGGTGCTTTATGTGAGAAAATCAGGACATTGTAAGTCAAGAATGGATGGATACCAAATTAATGTAGACTGGTTGTAAACGTATATGAACAATACAAAGGAAACCTGTTGAGGTGGTTTAGTCATATACAGAGACTGAATCCAGAAAACTAGGAACAAGCAGAGTGTGAGTTCTAGTCCTACCTGGTGCATGAAAGCCATCTGAGTGCCTGTGAGCCAGGGACCGTCTCTCAAGTCAACCTCACTCACAGGGTTGTTGTATGGGGGAAATGGGGGGGGGCACATTAAGTATGTTTGCATACTTGAATACACACACACACACACACACACACGTATATAGGAATGGGAATAATGAGAAAATTGTTGTTTTATGATATTGGGAAGATCCTGAAAAAAAATATCAGTGAGATATTTCAAGAACAAGAAGTTTCATACAAATCTGAATGGTTTGGAAAGAAAAAAAGCAGGGATAGTTACAGAAAATGGCATTGATGTGAACAAAGTTTAGTTGTGTATTCTTTTCTTATCTCGTTGATATTTTTTTTTGCCTGCCAGCTCTCTTCTGAGCTCTGCAGAATGTTTTTTGTGCTTTGCACAATGTAGCTCTCAAATGGAATAACTTGATGGATCTGCCTGAATGAACACTACTTCTCCAGTGATTACTTGATTATCTTTTATTGATATTCTCTTCAATGAAATTTAATTTCTTTAATTTTGTTTCTGAGGCATTTGCTATTGTTGAACTCCATATTTACTCTGGTATGTATGTTTAAATATAATATTTAGTATGCCAGTTTCTCTTGGGAGACTTCCTGCAGAACAACCTATATAATAAATAATAGGGACATCTGTTGGAAGGGTATGCAATTTTGGGAGGCAGCTGGGTATTATTTTATATTAAAGGGGTTTACAAAGCTGTGCATTCCAAAATGAGCCCCCTCTGGAGAGATGGATAGTTAAATAAAAGGTGGGTAAGGGCAGAGAAAAGCTATATTTTAATTATAGTTAAATGCCTTAGTAGGCACACAAGTAATCATATGTTTGTATTATAGGATAGGTTTACATCCAAAACATCAGGGAATGCACATATTATGTATTCTAGATCTAGGTTAAAGAAAGCTTTGGAAACAATTCTGCTATTTGAATTTATAAATAGTAGCATAAATTTCCTTACTGCTGTATTCATTCTCAAATCCTCAAAAGCCGGGCATTTATACTTGGGAATTCTGTATTTGAAATATGATTTAGAAAATGAAAACGGTGAAAGAATGGACATGCCTGCTGTCTGAGTCCTATTTGTAGCATATTTATAGCAATATTAGCCTTGACATCTTCTGACTTGAAATGCTAAGAACTAGCATGAAAACTCCCAAGTTTTTCTGATTGGCTTTTCTTGCAGCAATAAACTCCCCTCAGTTTCACTCCAAATAGGGGAGAATAGTGCAAGCAGTAAAATTCCCCCTAAACCTGGTGTTTTCCATACATCCTCAACCGATTCTGAAGAGAGATACAAAACAGGAAAAACAAGATAAATTCACTCTAAGTTCTTTTTTCTTGTGCTACTGAGGGGGGCTGCATGGAAATAAATGTTCCTTTCAATAGGAAAGAAGCATTAATTCTTAAAACAAACAAATAAAAATGTGTGTAGCACTATTAATGCCAGAAATAAATCACCACAGCTCTTTGGTGACACTGCGGATATGGAAACACAACTTGCTGCACTGTGAATAGAATTGAGTGTGCTCCGATGTTTCCTACACAGCCATTGCATTTCCTTCCAATTTCACTGCAGATAATTCAACCTCTTAGAACTGCATGGAAGCATACATGCGTAAGCATGTACACACTCATCCATACTGTCTATTAATTTTGGATAACATTTCCAATAATTCCTATATTTTCCTATGGATAGCGTAGTTACTGACAGTAGAGGTAGTCCTCAACTTACAACCATTCATTTAATGACTGAAGTTACAATGGCACTGAAAAAATTGATTTATGACTGGTTTTCACACTTATGACCATTGCAGCACCCCCATGGTCAAGTGATCAAAAGTAGGACACTTGGCAACTGGCATGTATTTATGATGGTTGCAGTGTCCTGGGGTGATGTGATGATCTTCTGTGACATTCTGACAAGCAAAATCAACGGGGAAGCCAGATTCACTTAACAACTGTGTTACTACCATAACACCTGCAGTGATTCACTTAACAACTGTGGATGAAAGCTCATAAAATGGGGCAAAATTCACCTGCTTAGCAACAGAAATTTTAGGCTCAAGCAAAACCTCAAATTAAATATTTCAAATTATTAAGATCTTTACCCAGACACCTAAATAGTTTTGTCTTGTATCTGCAAGGAAAAAAAGAATTTAGGATTTATACCTATCTCAGATTAATCAAATTGTGTGTATGAACATTTGATGGTGTGAGCATTTAGCGAAGGACATCTTGATGAGGGGTGGGAGGCAGCCAATGTATAATGTATAAATTTGGAATTTCATAATTTTAGGTTCGTGGTTCCCATTCAATGGGGGCACAGTGGAGAGATAACCTGGACAGAGTTTGATCTGATGTTGCCTGATTTAATTGTGAATCTGTTTTGCTTGAATGCTCAGGATCCCCATTCCCATTCAAGCCCTAAAGGTGGATCAAGCCAAATGTCCTTTGGCACAACACCCTGTTTCCGCAAAGGTCAGAGCAGGATGTCCATGTGGTCGTAACTATAGTTTCCTTACGCTTTCTGAACATGGAGGCTCTATTGAATGACCGTAAAGGGCAGCCCCGAACTAGCGACCTCTGCAGAATCGCGAAGTGGCCGCAGGGTGACTCTTCCCGGGCCTCCGTTTGCGCCCAGCCGCCTTCTCCCGTCCCCGGGCTGACGGGTGACTAAGAGCAACGCGCTGCGCGGGGATGATCATGGGCGGAGAAGGGACAGGTCTGAGCAGAGTCCGACGGTGTTGCTGGGCGGGAGAGGAAGGAGGCGCCCCCCGGGGGTAGGAGGGGAGCGGGGAACCGCCAGAGAACCCGAGCGGGGAACGGCGAAGCTCAGCCTCCCAGCCCAGGCACCGGGCCGGCAGCTTCACTAGTTCGAAGGCTCGGCCGCGCCGCCTTCCGTTGGCTCGCCCGGGAGGCGCGCCCAATCTGGGCTGCTCTCCGTCCATGCCGCTTTCCCAGGCAGAGACTCCCTGAGCCGGGCTCCCTCTTCTTTTCCTCCTTTCCGATGTCGGGCCCCCGCAGCGCCTTGCAGGCCTGGTGCCGCCGCCAATGCGAGGGTTACCCGGGCGTGGAGATCCGAGACCTCAGCAGCTCCTTCCGGGATGGCCTGGCCTTTTGCGCCATCCTCCATAGGAACCGGCCTGATTTGCTGTGAGTACCGGGCGACCGCCTCTCGTTCCCCACCCCTTACTCTCCGCATACAGGACGTGCGGGACTAGGCCCAGCAACCCCGAGTTCGGCTCGGCTCGACCACCAGCCGCTCGAGGAGGAGCTACTCTCCAGCTCCCGAGTGGAGAGCGCTTTCCTCTTAGGAATTTTGAAGAGGGAGAAAAGATGGACTACTGGCTAGTAACCCTGGCTGGAGAGAGGCGCCCCCTCCAAGAGACGGACATGAAGTCGTCTTAAACTAGTACTTAGAGCCTTAGAGAGACCCCCACCCAGCTGTTCATAGCTCTCACAGCAAAGGCACCAACTGGCACCTTTTTACTCCATAGCAACTGAACCCAAACAAGGACTGTTTCCAACTCTGCAATTAGTAGTATAATGTAACTGGAAATTCATTGTGTAAAAAGAGCTGGGCCATACAGATGTGTCTGACATGGAATCTACTCCCTGTAATCCAGACATTTCCTGAAATAGGGTGAATGTTCAGTTGTCAATAATATAAAAATAGCAATAGCTATAAAAATAGTGTATAAAACTTGTTCCTGATTTTTTTGCCTGAAAATTTGATGGATCTCTTAATAAACTTTTCCTTCCTGCTCCAAATAAAAGGATAACCAAAATTCATATTTTAATAAATATGAGCAGGGGTTGGACTAGATGACCTCCAAGGTCCCTTCCAACTCTGTTATTCTGTGTCTGTGTCCTAATCTTGCCTGTCTACAGTAATGAAATGGATGTGCCTGCTTTCATGACAAAAATTTTATGAAGCTCAGTTTTATACTTCTCAGATTTAGCTAAAAGTCAGTTTCAGTCTTCCTCCTTGTTCCTCATCTCTGAGATGGCTTGTGCAAGAAATGGAAATTTCATCCTACAATATTTTTAATATCACAGACTCTTTTAGTTAAAGCTGATTGATAACCTGGCCTATGTCAAAATAGCCCAGTCTTTATATCACAAGAAAAAACAAGTGTAGACTATTTGTTTATCACATTTGTACACCACCCATCTCACCTAAGTGACTTTCTAAAGCTATTATCAACCAGACCATAATCAGGGAATACTATTTGAAGCTCTGTGAAATATGTTTTTGTAGTGTCAGCTGTACGATTCTAACAGATATAGCCAAATAATATATAAGAGAAGAGTAGAAGAATCTCTTCTTTTTGACTGTGAAAAAATATGAAATCTTTATGGTTGTGTTTTCCCTTTTAGAACTTTTCTCCAATGAAATTTCCACCCTGCTTGCTTGATGCTTTTTAGTCTTTTTTGATGTTGCATGGATGTATGGATGGACTCTATATCTGCCATTAGTTTAATTATTTTGTTATCCTAAAGGAGCTTTCCAGTTTGGAGATAGGTATTGGAGTTTTGGTATTAATCATGAATTAGAAACTCAGTTTTAGTATTAAAGATCAACTATTTCACCTAAGCCAAACAATAAAAGGTATGGTAATATTTTTATTTATTTATTACAGTATACACTTTATCTATTAACACTATATGCTACACATTTTCTCAGAAGGTGACTCTAGGAAGTTACAACCATTAAAACAATATGAAGCATTAAACATTAAGACAATAAATAGTCATATAATGTTTTATTAAAATTGACAAAAATGAGGAAGAGAGCCAAATGCACATCGAAGGAGGTAGGGTCTTATCTCAGTCTATTAACCACCTCCTGAATGACACCCCTCCCCCACCTTTGTAAATCATTTCGCAATTGTAAATACATCCACAAACATTACCTTTTTAATAGTTGTCACTTATAAAATAGTTGGCAATACATGATTGGATTTTTTTTTTTAAACAGAATTTCTGGTTAGTGCAAATTCAGAAGTTTTCAGGAAAGGAACAGATAAATGTTCACTGTCTTAAAAACAGTATAAAATTAATATGTTCCATCCCTAATATTTAACAGAATTATAGTTTTCAAATGTACTCTTGCTGGCAAATATTAATGCTTGCAAACTTGTGTTGCCATAGTCAAACAATTTTGTTGTCCATGTTGTTTTCAGACATCTTTGAAAAAAACCATTGATCTAGACAATATCCACTGAAACTAGCAAAATATGATCCTGAATGTGTCCTATATTTATTTCTATGTTGTATATAATGGAGAGGGAGTAAATGTGCTTATTTGCTAGATTTTTAAACCACTGCAGTTGTATGACTCAGTTTATAGAGAATAAAAGTTCCACAATAACAATAGTATAATTATTATTATAAAAATAACCATAAACAATATTTAAGATTTAAACTGGAATAATATATAAACAATTCTTATGGTTCATTCCAATTAGTTAAAACCCCTCCAGAAGTCCTCTGTTTTAATGTATTGCTTTTTCTAATCAGAATAAGTGCTTGGGTGGAATAACGGGCAGGAATGTCTCCATCTGAAGACCCCCTCATTTTTAGTTCTGGATAACCTTAGCTGCTTTCAAACAATAGGTGTTAATAAATTAATTTATTTATTTGCATAAGACCAGTAAACCAACTTAATGAGGTGAGTTTATGCAAAGTATCAAGCTAAATAAATGAATTAAGTTTAAAACTAACCAACTTTGCATGTAGTGCAAATGGCAGCATCAGGTCTTTAGCCAATGGTTAAGTATATTATGTAAATACATTTACTGAGTTCCGATCCAATTTAACTCTGGGGAAAAAATATTGCAAATAATTATTTAGAGGATATTTGTCTACCTGCATATCTGTTAATCTTTTTTCTCCCATCTGCTTACCCCAGTATAATGCTATGATACACTTACAGAATTACAATTGGAAAGCACAGTGGAAAGCACCAAATTCAAGCTTTTGTTTAGCACTGTTCTCTTACAACTGGATAACTTTTTAAAATGTGACAAATTAGTAGCAAAAAAACTAAGAGACAATTATTACCATTATCCTCATCTCAGTTTTATGCCACCAGTCATCTCAATAAGGTTTATAATTATAATTGGCTATGAGAATTAAGAATAGAAATGTCTTTAGTAAATTTATGATTTAAATGGAAGTACTGTGCTAGCAACCTTGTTCATCTAGGTGCCTTCCAGATACAGAGGGACCACAACTGGTAAAATACTTGAATTATTGAAGTACAATACTTGGAGAACATCAGATTGGGGAAAGCTAGATTATTTATTTTTATCCCACCTTTATTATTTTTATAAATAACAAGGCAGAGAACAACATGATACTTCTTCCTCCTGCTGTTTTCTGTACAACAACACTTCTGTGAGGTGAGTTAGGCTGAGAGAGAGAGACCCAAAGTCACCCTGCTGGCTTTCATGCCTAATGGCAGGAGTACAACTGAAAGTCCCATGGCTTCCAGCCTGGTGCCTTAACCCAGTGCTCCCCAACCTTTTTATAGCCGCGGACCGGTAAACGTTTGAAAATTTTTCAGTGGCCCGG